>PVJI01009307.1:0-66102 GCA_004026765.1 Micronycteris hirsuta
CCTCTGAACCCCAAAATGCGCCTAGAAACAGTGGTTGCTTGCCAAAGTGTGGTGGCAAGTTCGGGTGGCCATCACTTTTGCCAGTGGGACCCTGTGCCCAGCTCTGTGGCAAATTCACCAAATTCTGCATATTTTCTTGCATCCTTTCTTGACCCCTTTGTGACCCCTCCAAACTTCTCTTCTCCAAGCAAAACTACCGCTGCTCCTGCATTTCCTCTTCCGAAACCATCTGTCATCTCCACGGCCACCAAAACCCACACTCCCTCGCGTGACAAATGATGTGCCGCTAACAACAGACTTCCTGGAGCTCTCGGCCCCGGGTTTTCTGTCCACAGCCAAGGGAATCGAGATTGAGTGCACAGTTAGGGAGAAACAAATCAATTATAGTAAGTGACAAACAAACTCTCCTTTTTCTCAGAAGCTCGTGCTAGTGGGGTGAGCGATGCAGACAAGGACTCCCTGGACCGTGGTTTCTGGGGACCCGTCCCTAGATGCACGATCGTGGATGTCAGGAGCAGCCCTGGGCAGCCCAGAGGTGGAGGGAGGAGCAGAGGGTGGCCTCTGGCTGCAGGTTCTGCACAGTCTGCGCCCATCATTGTTCCCTCCCAGGAGACATTTGCACTGACCTTTGACTTGCAGAAGCAGAGACGGGCCCATAGCATGAAGTACTGCGCTGTGTGCAAGTGTTGGCGATGCAATCACTTATAGGGGGGAAAAGGAAGAGAGGAATCCCTCTTGGCTTATGTACCTTAATCATCTGAGGGTTAATCCCGCCTACTGCAGGTGCAGCTGGATGTGAGTATCCAGCCACCACAGATGGGATTTCGTACTCCCCATTGCTTGGCTCTTTGGAGAGCCCATCCTCAGCCGGATTCGTTCTCTCACAGGCAAGGTGCCTGCCCCTGGCTCTCAGACACGCACCCTGTGAGCTTCAAGTCTGGCGGTAGAGAGTGGGGGTCTTTGTTCCTGGCATTCCAAGAAGACTTCCACAGCTTTCACTCTGATTGGGACGGCTTAGGTCATGTGCTTCTCCCCGCCTTCCTCTGACACAGTGACCGTGTGACGAGGACTCGGGCTTTCAGTGGCTCAGGCCTGGGTTTCACATTCCACCTGTAGGCGCCTCAGGAGGCTGCAGTGGGGTAGGGTGGGGCTTCAGCTGAAACTGGGGGCTGCTGGTGGGCGAGGAAGGTCTGTCATTCCTGACTGAGTGGCAGCCACTCAAGCAGAAAGCAATTGCTGGATATTCAGTGCCTAGAAAACGGCTGGAAGAGCCAGGGTCAGGCTCTAGGAGTGATTTCCAGAGGAGCCATGCAGACCTGGCCCACGGACGGAACGGCCCCTCATTACTCGGGAAGTGGAGGATTGAGAAGCTGCCCTTCCAGGTGCTGGCCCCTGGTCATGCCACTGTTGTGTGATTCAGGGGTCAGGGAGCTGCCACCAGAGCCACTGGCTCCGGAGCTATGCCACTTCTGGACCTACACGAGCAAAATGGTGCCCTAGACGCTGCCTCTTGACACCCACAAAGCTGTGCACCCCTCCCCGGACCTCTGCCAGCCCTGCTGCAGAAAGGTCACATGGTGCAGGGCACTCCTAGCCAGAGCGGCGGCGGCACGGTCTCTGCTTCCCTGCTGCTCTCCAAGTCTGGTGCATCTGAGTGGCCAGACCCGAGTCTCCAACCCTGGGGAGTCTGATAAGCGGAGTGTTTAGCTTTGCGGCATTTGCATCCTCTAGAGAGAGGGTAGAGTGGAAGTTGAACGGCCATTTCCATCGCCACATGGAATTAGGACTAACTGCTCACTACTGAACAGTGCGCAGGCTCTCATGGGCAGGCTCCATGTTGAAAACGTCCCCCCCCCCCCCCGGCAGACCCATGTTGCCGAGACGAAGCCACAGAGACCCTCGGAGGGACAGACACTGTGTGTCACAGAGAGGCACTCAGGAACCACCATGGATGCTCAGCAAGAGGGCTGATACGCATCCCTAGCTGGGAGAGGAATCCAAGGATAAAAGCAGGGGCAGGGGAACGTCAAGTTCACAGAATGCCTGGCCATGGGGACAGCAGCAAACTATAAAGGACAGAGCTGGCGAAGGACGAAGAAGCACTCTGATGGCTGCCTTGACTGTGCACCTGGAATGTTCCGGGCCCCGGTGAGCCAAACCTGAGGCTCTGACTCTGTGGAGTTAGGGTTAGTGACCTTCCTTTGGATGATGCTTACCGATGGTGTTAGAATAGAGTGGTTTTTTGTACGCAGGCCAGGCACCATTCTATAGCCTTCACAGGTATAATCCCATTCAACCCTGTGCGATAGAGCCCATTATTCATTCAGCAAACACCAGCTGAGCGCTGCCTGTGGAGCAGACGCAGTTCTAGGTGCCGGGGGCTGCAGCGGTAAGCAAAGCAGACAAGGACCCCTATGTCCCTTACATCTTAATGGTAGACGATTTCCATTGGACAGAGGGAGCAACTGGAGGCATAGAAGAGTTGAGTCACTCCCCAAGGTCATTTGGCCAGCGACCGGCACTGCCTGTGCTTGAACCCTGGCAGTCTGGCCCCAGAGGCCGTGACCTCCCTCCTCCCGCTGCAACACACCTGTGCGTCCTCAGGCTGCTGGGGGAGGGTTCAGGAGCAGGGCTTCTCTCCATTGCACTGACGGGTAGCGCGGGGCTCAGAGGCTCTTGGCCGAGGTGGCCAGGTGCACAGCAACAGCGAGGGGCACAGCTGGAGCTCCGCCTCTAGGGCCGGGCACAGGACTAGGAGGGGGTAACCCCTCCCTGCGTGGGTCCTAGTGATGACGACGATGATGATGGTGACCTCACTTTACACGATGCTCTCATTTAATCTCCACTACCCTGTGAATTACAGAGTTAGGTTTCCATTTCACAGGTGCAGAGAGTGACTCCGAGGGTCATTTTTCCAAGGTCACACGGCCAGGAAATGAGGAGCCAAGGCCTAAGCCAGGTTTCCTAGTCTGAAGCAATGCGAAACTCCACTCGACTGGAGTGAGCCTCTGTCTTTCCCTCAAACTTGCCGGGAGAGCTTCGGGGATTTGCAAAGGAAAACACTTTTCCTAATGCAAGAAGCGTCTCATTTTTTAACCTGTGTTGTTACAAAATAGGTGAAGAATAACCATTTTGCCAAAGCCTTTTTAGATAAATGGGCATTCAATGCGTGAGCAAAAATCAGGTGATACTAAAAAATAATAGTAAATCACATGCCTTTGCCCCCCCCCCCCCCCGCACCTTGCTTTCTGGTTGGACCAGACTCTGGCCTGGGCTCACGTTTGTACTTATTCGCAGCCATATTTGCAAGGGACATGTTTTTATTGGAGCAATGATTTCTATCATAAGTTAAATGCTTTGACACTTCCTTTTAAATTAAAGACAAGATGGAAGAAACCTGTGTCTCTAGTTGGCTGAACAGGGGCATAACCAAAGTCTCTACCCTGCTACTGCTTACTGTACTTTTGGGGAGTAAAAAAAGTAAGCTTCTATTTTGTTAAACTCTCACTGAAATGTGGGAGGTTGTACCGCAGCTGATGTGAACCACCTACAGCGTGCGCATAACCTTACGTTTGGCCCATAGTCAGTGTCCACAGACGTTCAGTGACACTGTCACTACCGGTCATCGGTGAGTCCTCGCGTAGTTTCCTTAGCCAGACAGGCCGCTCAAGGTCAGCAAGGGGCAGAGGCAGGGCCTGACTGAGCTCATTGGCATGTGTTGCAATGTGCTTCTCCCAAAGTCACGAAATTTGGTGGGTGGATCAGCATCAGCTCATTTCAGATTTTCAAGGGAAGTGGGGGTTCTCTTTCTAGAAGAATGAAGGGAAGCATGCTGGGACGAGCCATCGCCTGAGATGACCACTAAAGTCACGAAAGATTTTCTAAAGGGGATTGTAGCAAAAGTTTTAAGTGCCTGGCTGCAGAGGCCCAGCCAAATCAGGTTTGTGTGCCCCCCGCCCCCGCCCCCGCTAGTCTCTAAGGAAGAGCCTGCGTCTCCAGGTCCAGTTCCCCCATATGGAAGCAGAGGCACCGCTGGAAAGGTCAGGGCTGTCATGGCTCCCCGTTTCGCCACCCGCCCTGCTGTGTTTTGGGCTAAGAACTTCTAAGAATCAACTCCTGAGCCCGGTGCTTACAGCCCTCTTTGCAAAGATGAACTCAAATGGATGTAATTAATCATTGTAACTATTTAATTTGCTTTATGGAGAATGTCAGCCTTTCCTAAAGGAGCAGAGCCCTGAGTTCTGGCAGCGTTTCCTACCTAGAATTAGCCACCGGCCCCGCCGCCCCGGCCTGGGTCTTCTCTGCACACTAACAGCTCAGCGGGTTCCTGCGAAGCGGACCACGAGAGCCCGGGGTTCAGCGAGTTGCTTCCTTCCACGGTGCTGCCCAACTAGGATCATGCCAGGGAGAACCTGCTAAGCATCTATAAATGACTCAGAGATGCGCCCACCGTTAATCTTTCCCAATTTGCCTGCTTGCTACATTCGGGTGCAAGGCTTTTCCCCTCGCCTCGCTGTTCTGATGCTCGGTTGGGACCATTCCCCAACATTTGGGTTTGGGTGGGTGTGGGGGTGTGTGTGTGTGGTGGTGGTGTTTGGTGGGTCGTCTACCAACCAGGTTAAGAGTCTGCACCCCTTGCTCCCGCCCCTTTGGAAAGCAGACACGTTGGAACAGAAACGGGGTGGGGAGACGGGCAGGTGCTGCTGGGGAGCACGAGGCTTCCCGATCAGCGTGCTCGGGGGGGTGCCTCGGCCGGGCCCTGGGGAAGGTTTGTCGCTCACCAGTGGTCCTCGTCCCGTGGTCCCCCACGCGCGACCCACCCACATCAGACCCGTGACGCGGGGGTGCTGATGGCTGTTGCACAGGAAAACAGGTCCCTTTGTGATGAAAGGTTTGGGGAACAGGGTACCAAGGAAAGTGAAGAATGTTTTTTCCTGCAGAACTTCTTGGAGCCTTGATTTTTGCTCTTGTGTGCTGGGCGTCTCTGAGAAGAGGATAAAGCGTGTGACATTTCCCAAACTTACTTGACAGTCACGAGGTTTGCGTGGCAGCCCTGTTCCCTTAACAAATGTGTGTTTGGTGCCGACCACACGCCAGGCTCTCTGCTGGGCACAGGGCGAGACTTGGGGGGCGAGCAGACTCGGGTCCTCATTTCCTAGGCGGCCTGCGCCCCAGCCCACTGTGTTTGCCCTGGAGTAATAGGTTTCTGTGGGTTTGTGCCCTGGTCTTCCTGCTTTCAAGAGCTCATTTATGGACTGAAAGGAAGCAGTTTGAAAGAGAGAATGGCAGATCTTGTGGGGTAGTGTAAGTGCGCATTTCTGCTGGTAAAAGGTTCAAATAGCTCTCCTTGGCTCTTTAACTAGGTTTTAAGCACCTTGAAAATTGAGATCATGGCCTGTTTTATTTTCTATTTTATTCCCCCTTCTTTGTTAGCACACTTCAGCTCGCAAGTAACAGGAACCCAAGTGTAAATAGATAATTTCTTGGCTTTTGTACCAAACAAGGAAAGAGCAAAGGTGGCGTTGGCTTTAGGTATTGCAGATCCTGGGAATCAAGCACCCCGAAGACCCTTGACCTTAATCCATCTTCTCTCTCTCTCAGAGACATACAGGCAGCGGACGCACGCACGCGGCCCTTCTGCTCCTCTTCACGTGTCACTTCGTCCCCTCTTCCTGCAGCCGTTCTCTCCGCCTGCCGGGCAGTGTCGCCCTCAGACAGCCCTCCTTCTCTTTGCCTGTAGAATAAAGAGAAATCTGGTCATCCTCATCTGCGGTGAGAATGTCTCAGTGCTGGTCGTTCATCAGGCCGTGCTCCCGCGCCCATCGCAGACTTCCCCGTAGCTGCGAGCACATGCTCTGTTCCCGGGATGCGGCTCCGCAGCCGCGAGCGGTCAGAACAGCGCCCCCGTCGGCCGCACACCTTCTGGGGTCCCGGAGGAGACGGCAGGCCCTCAGTGATAGCTGCTGGAGCCAGGGAGCCGTGGGACCTAGGCGAGTAATAGTGCAGAATAATGAAGGGTGCCAGTGGGAGTATTTGTAATTAAGAAAATAGATTTCTCCCTCCCTCACAGTCTTGGAATATAGTAGATGCTCAGTAAAAATTTGCATAATGAGAGGGTGGGCCTTTTTTTGGTTTAACATAATATAAAGTTCTGTTGTCTTGGTTTCGTTTTCTTTGGAAGCATCTGAATTTAAGATCATTATAAAAGTTTGTACCCCCCCCCTTTTTTTTTCAAATTTTTGAGAAGCTTCAGACAAGTTTCTGTTCCCAAATAGTTTTCTTCTTTTTATCCCTGGTGCTGGAAGGACTTCTGTTTCTCATTAGCCTCCTGGCTGTCTGGGTGTTTGGTTCTTCACTTCTCGTCCTTGCAAAGATAGCCAATCTTCACTTTATCACCGACTTTAATGAGCTTCCACGCAGAGAAACAGGTCTGTATACATTCTCCTAATTGCAGCCCAAGCAACGTCAGGCCATGTTTTGGGCTGATGAGACACAGGTGGGGAGGGCCCAGGGTGGCCGAGCAGTGACCTTGGGCTGGAACATGAGAGCTGGGGGTCAGGTCCGTGGACCCCTGCCTTCCCCCACCTTCTGAAATATAGCTGCACGATATCTCCATCTTAACAGCTGTCTTATTAGGAAGGATGGAATTGGTCACCTGGGTGCAGGGGCCGCCCAAGCATATGCCCAAGCACAGAGGCTGTGCTGCCTGTCCTGTCCTTCTTTTCTAAGCCCCAGAGAGGCGCGGGCAGCGTTGGAGCAGAGAACGAACACGCAGCTGTCCTCCTCACCCTGGACGACGTTTTCTGAATGTTCATCGCCCGCCGGGCGTTGTGTGGGGTCCTTTCCAGTTACGGAAAGGACTTCCGTCGTTTGCGTGTTATTTTTCCCTAAGCGGCAGGTGAAGAAGCAGGTTCAGAAAAGTGAATGTCAGCAAGTTGCTTCCATTCACACAGTTAGTAGAAGTCAGATCCAGACTGGAGTGAAGATAGTTTGATTCCAGAGCTCCTTCTCCCGTGCTGTCCCCCCGAATGACATCGCTCAGCCTACAGACTCTATTTGCGTGTGAAGTAAAAAGAGAGGGGCTTTCACACGGTGCCAGTTAGTGTGCTTGCGAGTGCGTTCTAGGTGTAGACGTTGCTCCGGGGCCCTGGAAGCGTGCAAAGGCTGAAAGAGTCTTTCAGGCCCCGGCGTGGTGGGCTCAGCCGTGCAGGATGACGCAGGCTGGGAGAGGACCGTGGCAGGTCTGGGGGCTCGGCTCCCAGGGTTCCTTTCCGTCTCTTCATTCTCGGCCCTTGTCGAACGGTGGCGTTCCCAGTGTGGCCCCCCGGTCCCGTCTATCCAAACCCCCTTCAGCGGTGGGAGAAATTGCACATTCCGTGCATCCCTGTCCCCAGCGCCCCCCAAATTAGAACAGTTCCTACGTCATGGTCAAGGTCCCCGGAGAAACTCGAAGAAGTACAGCTTGTGAAAGGTGCTGTTGAGTTCCTTGGTCAGGGTTTGAGTTGCAGGTGGCATCTGGCCTCTGGAGGCCGCTGTGGCTCAGAGGACCCATCTCATCATCTTCTATAAGCCTTAGCTTCTTCATCTGCAGAGTGAGCACGAGGCACGCACTTGTCCCACAGATGCGATAACGTGGGTGAGACCGAGTTTGTGCATGAAGGAACAGCTCCCTGCAGGAATTAGCAGTGGGTGTTGGAGGGGGGCAGGGCCTCGCGTGGCATTTGTGCAGACCCCGCATCTACCCTGGGAGCTCGCGTGGAGAGATGGATCTCGTGCTTTATGTGCTTGTCACTCAGCTCTCCTCGGGGGAAGGAATCCCAAGGGCAGGTGGGGGTGCGGGTGGCCCCCGGGTGGCTGATGGAGCCTCAGGTGGGCACGCCGCCTCCTGGCAGACTTTCTCCCTGCCTCCAGCCATCTCTACCGCGTGTAGCTGTGGGCCGCCTGCTCTCTTCCACCCGCCTTGGGCGTTCCCCTTCATGCTGCTTCATCATCTCTCTCTTCTTCTTGTAGTAGAAGTTTAGATCCCAAAAGGGCAGAGCTGGGAGAAGTCCCTAAAATAATCTGAAGAGAAACGTTTCTAAGGTCAGTGGCATTTCTGAGAGCCTGGTGCACAAGCCACCGGTGGGACTTGCAGTTCGTTTCAGTGGCAATGGGCAAATAGTCTGTTTTTCATTATAGTGGTCCATAGACATGTGGATACGTATTATTACATTTTATTATGATAACGATATAAAATGCCCTTTTACATGTTTGTTGAAAAAATACTAGGACAGGAGCCCATGCAAACCTTGTTACAATGATGGGGGCGTGTGTGATACAGGTTAACTCTGTGTCACTGAGGAAGTCACCGGGCTGCAGAGAGGGAGGCGATCTGTCCAGGGCCACCCAGGCAGTCCCTGAGGCACCCCCGGGGCTGGGGCTCCTCCCCCAGGGCCCTGTGCATCAGCTCACTTAATGTGGACTCTGGGCTTTAAGTCAAATGCGACCAGGAGAGTAACCCTACAGGATGCTCTCCGAGGCCAGTTAAAGATGCTTTTGGATTAAAATTTCTCATTTCCTTTTGGTTGTGTTTGTTTGTTGGTGATACCTAGTGAGAGGGAAAAGCCAAGTCCTCCAGGACTGGCGCGGGTCCTTAGCAGCTCTGAGAGGCTGGGAGCGCCAGGCCCATTAGGGCTGCTCTGGGTGCTGAGCAGGGAGTGCAGGGCAGTGACCGGGGCCACGGCCTCCCATCTGTTTGCTGCAGAGGAGTCCTAGGGGCCCCTGTGAGGCGGGGGCGAGCGTGCGGGCAGCTGTAGGTGGGCTCTGCCCACGTGCCCTGTCTGCGTTTACGTAGATTATAGATCCGAGTGCCCCGCAGGATTCAATTTTAATTTAAAAACGGGGAGGGAGGACTTCTTTAGTTAAAGTTGGAATGATGCGCCTGCAGTGGAAAGAGCACAGACTTTGGAGAAAGATGGGTCTGACTTTAAATCCCAAAATTGAGGTAAGTTACCTGACCTTTGTGGACCTCGGTGTTAAACCCCGTTTCTTAGGGCTCATTGTGACTATGAAATGGAACGACGTGTAGGAAAGCACTTGGCATCGCTCTTGGCAGGTAATGCAGACACCAGGTAATTAGGGATTTTAATTAATCCTCCTCCTCCTCATCAAATCACCCTTCCTGAGGTTATTTGTATTTTAAGAGGGCACACCACTCGACGCCAGGACAGCAGATTCAATAAGGAGCTTTCAGGTCTCCAAGGAGAGGGTGAGCTTGTGGATGCGGAGAGATTCAGTTCCTGCTTTGCATAAATGACACCACCTCTCATAAGCGTATGGTCACCCTTTGCCGTGGCCACCAAATTTAGAAATCTTCTAGCGCAGGGAAGCCGAGGAACGAGCCCTGGGCACACACCCCGGGGGCGGGAAGACGTTTCCGTGGCACCGCTCCTATCCCCCAGGCCCCCAGAACGTGCTCCGCTCCCCTGGGATGCCTCCATGCTGGGCAAGGGGAAATCAATGGACTCATTCCACTTACGCATGTAGAAGATTATTGTTCATAGTGGCCGCTTGTCTTTTTTTAAAAAATGAATTCCTGTAGGAGTCGGAGCCCTGAGCCAGCAGTGCTGAGAAATTGTTCTCTCCGTGATGGTGTATCTGAAGGGACCCCTACCCCGCCCTTCCTACACCCTCTTCCCACCCGTCGGTAGAAGCACTCCATTCTGGCCTAACTAGAAACACACAAGGATCATGTCCACAGAGTGTGTTTTGAACTTTACATCACCTCCTCCTATTTTTCAATCATTGCATTTAAGTCTAATCCCATGAGATTCTGTATTTCCCTCTTTGTAATCCATGAGCCGCTTTCTCCTACCTGTTGCCCGGACAACTGGTGCCTGCTCTGGCTTGCACTCTGGTGTCCAGGCATGGGCTGTGTTAATTAACGCCCCGAAATGGCAGGCCAGGTAATCAATACCAAATGTATGGACTTGGCCGGAATGTTTTAATTAAACGTACAGTAATTTTATTTGCAGCTTCTTCTGCCATCTGCATGGCGGGCCCTTGATTTTTATTGCAGATAACGGTGGTCTGTTCTCGAGCTGGGTCCTCCCTTCTCCTGAGTGCCTTTTGCCATCAGTGGACATAGTGTCAAGTGAGGAACAGCCAGGGTGCATTATTAGTTAAAATAATAACAGAATAGAAACGAACTTTAAAGTATCAGGAGGGTTGAGCTTCTGCCAGCGAAGTCTCCCCCACTGGCTCAATGTGTTTGCATGAAAGGGACCCAGAGGACAGGGATCAGAAGGGTCCTGTGGATGACGTCCAGTGACGATGGGAGGAAGTACAGTCACCGTGTGCCAGCCGCCTCTGTGCCGCTGAGTAGAACACGCACACACACCCCCTTCACCGCCAGTGTTCATGTGTGGTAAAGACGTGCCCTGACGGCGCTGCACTGTGCGCTCCCCAGGAGAACCCCGCCTTTCTTCTGTGAGCACAGAGGTTGAATGCTTGGCCTCCCGAGGGAGGTAAACTGACAGCGATGGCAGTTTATTGCAAGGATCTGTGAGCGTCCCAGGCAGAACTGGACTCTGTCCCAACAGCCTCTGCGGCGTGCGTGCGGGACTGTGTTTCTTTCCTCTCCTGCAGGCGGTTAGAAGTGCCGCCCGAAAGTCTTTGTCTGCTTTAAGGGTGAGATCCCATGCTGAAGACCCTACCCTTTTCTCGGTTTGCCCTGCATGCCCCTGCTCCACGGGGAGGCTTGTCTTGGGTCAGTCACGGGATCTTCACCTGGACAGATTCCCTTTGGCCACTTCAGAATCCCTTGTGTTCTCTCACCTTCTGTTGGGATCTGAGCCTGTTGCAATTCTCTCTGATAAGGGCAATGGCCTGTTGTCATTCCCGACCAAGGAAAACAGCCTAAGGACTAAAAACGGGAACAGAGCGAAATAGAAGGCCCAGCAGGGTGTCCTGACTCCACAGTGGTGCTAAGACCCTTATACCACGCCCCAGAGCCAACCCCCACTTGCAGAGGAAGCCTTGTTGTTTGAAGCATCACGTAGGAGTGCACTAGATATCAGTGCATGAATGAAGGAGGGAAGGTAGGGGCAGTTTAGGGAGACAGACCCGATTCCACATGGTTCCTTCAACGTGGTAGAGAGGCAGCCAGCCCCTTATGCTGCTCATGGGTTTCGACAGCCATTTTCCAAGAACTTCCGTAGATTTAACTAAGGTCGCTTCCGGCCGGGGGAGCTCGGAATGCCACCGGGGAGTAAAAGTGAGATTTTCCCATGGTGAACACCTGCCCGAACATTCTGTCTCTCCGTCCACATCTGATGTTCCAAATAAGCAGAAATTTAATGAGAATATAGTCATTTCCCGTCAAAGGCAACAGTAGAAATGTTGTATTGGAAGAGCTTCATCTAATAGAAAACAAAAAAAAATGTGTCCCCTGGTGCAAATGTAGTCCTCACACTGGAATTTGAGGATATTTCCCTTGACAGTGAAGTTAATCTTTTTTTTTTTTTTCATTGCTTAAGATGATTTCCTGATGGGAGACAGGAGACACTGTGTCTGTGGAGATATTTTTGCTAATTTATTTGGGTCTGGTTAGAGAATTGATTCTAGTTCATTGTAGCTCTGGGACGGCTGACCCTTGGCAACTGCTTTGTCTCTGGTTAGGCTGTCCCAACAAACACTCTTTCTTCCTGTTTCTCCTGGCTTCTAGACTTGAAAAACACGTTAGGCAGAAAGTGAAATCTGGGAAGGAGACGTTTTGGTTGAGTGACGGGAGGCTGCACTGCCCAGCCTTATCTGCAGGAGAGGTGGCGGCTGGTGGAGAGGTGGCCAAGACCTCCAGGTCAGAATTCCCCACCCCTACCTCAGGAGGCTGGGCTCAGGGCCGTGGGGCATTTCTGGATTTTGGGAGAGCTCAGAATTGCCTTAACATTAACAAAGCTGGAAACAAACAAACAAAAAATCATGCAACTTTTTGGTCATTTGTCTTGTCACTGCCTTTCCATGTACATCTAGGATTTCACATAATATTCCCTCCCTTTCCTCACGGCCAGACCAGCAGCATGGTGGACATTTGCCACGTGCTCTTGCCGCTCTGTCCTGAGGACCCAGGGTGAGTCCGACAGTCCACATCCTCTAACTGTGGTTCTCAAACCCAGCACTGGTCTGCAAGGGTTTGGTCTGGGCTCAGTGTCACTCAGCACCTCAGATAAGGGCAGGAGAGAGGCAGAGATACCAAAATAACACAGCAAACACACATGCAGCGCTAACCATGTGCAAGGCACTGAGTCCTCACACACAGACAGCTGACCCTTGGGCAAGCACAGGGTTACACTGTGCGGGTCCACTGGTACTTGGAGGTTTGTTTTTCCGAATGAATATGCAGTTGGCCCTGTGTACCCTCAGGTTTTGCATGTATGGATTCAACCGACTGTGGATGAAAAACAGCATTTTCTACCCACAGTTGAGAATCCACGGAGGTAGACGGCCAACTGTAGGCATTGTTCTACACCATTTGATATGAGGGACTAGAGCATCCATGTGTTTTGGTGTCCACGGGTGTCCTGGAACCCACTTCCCATGGATGCTGAGGGACAACTGAGTTTGGGGGAGTCAGAAGTTATATTCATGGATTGTTGACTGGGGGGTGGTGTTGGTGCCCCCACTCAGCTTGTTGTTCAAGGGTCACCTATAAACTCATTTAATTGTTGTAGCAGCCACCTGAAGAAAGTTCTGTCGTTACCACTTTTTCATAAGAGGCCAAAATGAATGTAAGAAACTTGCCTCAAATCACATGGCTGGTAAAGGGAAAAGCCCAGATCCAAACCCAGAAAGCCTGGCTTCAGAATCTGGGCCTGGGGTATCTCCAATGTTCCAACCTGGCTCTCGAAAATACTTGGTGTTTCCCACCACCCCCCAATGGGGTTTCTCTTCCTCATCCCACTTGCATTATTCATCCATTCATTACTTAAGTTCTCACACAGGCATTCAGAAAATGTTTTGTTGGCGTCCGATGTGAATGGCTACTGTGTACAGTTTCTGCCAGCTTTGTGCCTTGGGGTAAATACATGGCCTTCCTGTGCTTGTCAGTTATGTTAATTCCTACCTCACCGAATTACTGTAAAACTTTAATAGCATTAATCCAAGTTCTAATCCTATAAGAGTAAAACAGTGCTTGGCATGGAGGAAGCACTTTTATAAGCATTTTGTAATTGGTGCGGTTACAATGCAGGCAGGATCACTTTGATCTCCGTTCCGTTCCATTTCCCTGTCCGAGCCGTCCACGAGGCAGCAACCCCTACAGCACTACAGAGACAGAAGTAATAATTTGCTCTTTCCAGCATTCCACTGACCTTTCCAACCTTCACACCCCTTGTGGGTGGGGGCCGCAATCCGATCTGCTTAATATTACTTTGTACAAACAGAAATGAATAAAGCTTTTAGGATGTGGAAGCAGGTTTTTCTTGTAGGAACACAGCAATTTGATTATAAACCACGGAGGTTTCATATTAACCTTGGGAATTTCAATTCCCCACTCCCGTGGTTTTTCTTTTCTTCTTAAAAATTACTAAATATTTTGGACATATGAATATCTACAAATATTATAACAAATACCCATATACCTACCTCCCAGCTTAAGAAACAGAATATGAGTGGTACTTAAAAGCTCCCCGTCTGTTCCTTCCTAACTGTCCTCTCATTCAGAGGTGACCACTGCTCAGAATTCAGTATTTATCATTTTCATATCTTTGGGTTATGCTGAACTATAAATATGCATATCCCTAAACAATGTAAGGTGTTATTTTGCATGTTTAAAATTTTATATCATATATATACTTCTACAGTTTTCTTCCTTCTCCCCTCCACATGAGAGTTGTGAAATGCGTCCAGTGGCTATCTGTAGCTCTATTACCCATTTCACTTCTGTCTAATATTGCACTGTATTTCTCATTCTTCTGCTTCACAAACTCTGATCTCCCAGGGGTAGGGAATGGCTGTGCCCTGATTGCGCATTCTTACCCAGTCTGTTGTTTATAGCTTGAATTTAGTACTTTGGGTCTTGAATCTGGAATTCAAAGACCTTTGGTTTTCTGGTTCATGTAGTTGAAAAGTGATAGCTTTCAATATTTTGTTTGTTTTTTGTCTGTCTCTCACCTCCCTCCGTTCCTACCTACCTACCTTCCTTCCTTCCTTCCTTCCTTCCTTCCTTCTTTCCTTTCCTATACGTTTAAAACACACAAGGTCTGTGCTGAAGGTATCCAGCCACATAATATGAAAAATAGAGACATTTATTGAAGAAGATACAAGAAACCTTGTACACAGGACAGTGATGCCTCTGTCCTCTTCAAAGCAGGCACCTTGGGACTCACACAGGTCTCCCACTCTCCATCAGCTGCCCCATTGTATTTTCCTGAATCTCATTGACAGTCTGAAGTCTTTTCCCTTTCAAAGGTGATTTTAGTTTTGGGAAAAGCCAGAAGTTGCAGAATGCCAAATCTGGACTGTAGGAGGGCTGAGTCACCTGGGTGATTTGATGTTTCACCAAAAAATTCTGCATGAGATGTGCTGCATGAGATGTGCTGCATGAGACGTGATGCATGAGTACTCACATTGTCATGATGAAGCTGCCAATCACCAGGTGCCCGTAGCTGCATCCTTCTGAATCATTTGAATAGTTTCTGTGGAGGAATGTTCAAGCTTAACACAAAATATGATGTAGATGCGTTGCTCAACTCAGTCATTTTGAATGTGACGGCCACACAGCACACATGCTCACTCAATGGTGTCTACCGCCCCCACCGACTAGTACAGCGAAGTCCTCATCGCTCACACATGCGCACTCCAGTCCGCTCTCCTTGGCTGCTGCATTACAATGATGCCGCACACACTGTTCTCGTTGTATTAACAATGGCTGGGCTTTTTCTAGGCACGCCTTGTATATTCAAAAATTCAGTTCGCTTTTTCTGCCCCTGGCTGTGTAAGCCTCCTCATCCACCCCACTAATCAGCTGTATCTGCTGACAAAAGGAATCAGAAGAGTGATGGGCAGGAGAATACGGGATGAAAGGGTTGGATGAGAAAGAAACCTCAGTCAGTTAAAAAACAATAGTATCTGCCATACTGATCAGGACAGGTAAACAAATCGGCACCGATGGCTGCATGATAGGATTAGCAGGGCGCTGCCCCCCTCCCAAACTTTATAGCAGACGCACCTGTCATTTCAGGTTCGTGTAGATTCTGTCACCACCGGTCTGAGGTGTGAGCTGAGATTCCACATCACTACCAAGTTCCCAGGTGGTACAGGTGCCGCTGGTCCTGGGCCAGGCTCGGAGCCGCAGGAATGTATGGACTGAGCACACATCTGCCTCCGACCTGAGTTTGGATTTTGGCTTTGTTGTTTTCATTGTCTCAGGGGACCTTGGGAAAATCCTTTTCCAGCGCAGTGGCTCCCCTTCTTGGCTGTGCATGACAGTCATCTGGATACATTTAAACATCCAAGACCCAGGTCGCACTCCAGATTAATTAAATCAGAAGATACAGAGATGGGACCCAAGCAGCAGTAGCTTTAAAAACCGTCCAGGTGACGCCGATGCGCAGTGAAGGCTGAAAACCGTTGCTCTAGGGTGGTGGTCCTCGGCCCGAGCATCCATCAGAGTCGCCTCAAGGGTCATTAAAACGGATCCCTGGTCCCAGCCTCAGAGTTTCCGGTTCCGGAGGTCTGCGGTGGGGCCTGAGAATTTTCATTTCTTTCACGCTCCCAGGTGGACGCTGATATTGCTGGTCTTGCTCCAAGAGCTTAAGTTCTCATCCGTAAAACGGGCATGACCCCTGTTTTACGACCCACTGGAGGGTCAGTGAAAGAAAACCCTGAGTGTGACATTTGGCAGTCAGGAAACAGTGGTTGCTTTCTGTTGTTATCAATAGCAGTGGTTTGCCTATGCTTACATTAGGTATTCCGTTAATCGTTAGAGGTTCTACCCGTGATACTGGTTAGGTTACTCTCACTGGCATCTCTGTGCCATAACTTCTGACTCAAAGAATAACTTCGAGTGCGGGTCACTCTGTGCCGTTGCCTCCCAGAGGGGTTTGACGCCTCCTTCGGTCACAGTGACGTTTTTCTGAGGGACTGGCCTTGTTTCAGCTTCCCTGACCACGTGTGTACACACACCCAGCAGTTAATAAGGAAATGCACAACTTACCTGGGTGTGTCTGGTACACCCACCACGGTCCTTACCTGGTTCTGTTTTCCAAGAAGCAGATTCTGCCTTCCTGGTGGCAGAGCCAGAGCGCTGAGGACTTGAGTTTGCACAGGACCTGGCGGTCTCCAGGTGGGCGGGCAGGTAGGAGCAGGAGGGGTGGAAGCACCCCCCACCCCGCCCTGGGGAGGCCGGGTGCTCTGTGGTGAGCCCATCCTCTTCACTGCCCCCCGGGTATCTGCAGGTGCTCCGTTGTGATGTTTCCCCCCTTGAACACTGTGTGTGCACATGGCTCTCTCCCACCAACAACGGTTCCCCCGTGGTGTTTTCTGGCCCGAGGGCTGCTACTTCATTATCGTCTTTGTTGCCCTGAGAATACCGCCCTTCAGGTTCTGCAGAGGAGCACCCCCTTCCTGCTAAATTCACCGTGTCAAAAACGACCCCTGGCCGGGCTCGGGAGCTTCGTTGGGGAGCTGTGGCTGTTGATCTTGCTCCCAGTGTCATGAGTAATGCAGACAGTATGGTTTCTGGGCGCCTTCTCCGACAACTGCCCAGATTCTGGACTTGAGCTTGACGCAGGCTGCATTATAAACACGCCACGCCCGTGCCGACAGCGCCGAGAGCACATGCAGATAAACATTCTGTTTGCCGAAAATGCCTTTGGCGGATGGGAAGGGTCGCACATTTCTGTGGGGTGTTACAAAGCTTTTTCCTTGACCCAGAAGCAGCAGGTTCCAAAGTGTCCTCACTTGTCAATTCCTGGTGCCTTTCTAACATTAAGCTTCAAAAGGAAAATTGGAATTGAAAGGTTAATTCTTGTTTAAAATTGACATGTGTCCCCGCTGAAGGATAAAAGAGTTTAAATTGATAGGATGTTTACTACAGATAGGAGTTTTTGGCTTTGATGTGACTGTTGCTATCTCTTTAGGATTCCGAGCACATCTCGGCTTGGGGATCAGATTTGTTGTCTAAGAGAAGATGGCAATTATCGCTAAGCAATTGCGGGGTTAATTAGGTTTGTCAATAATTCAGAAGGCAATTGGAGCAAAGTCGAGACAGGCTGAGAGCCGAGGCTTGTTGCCGTTTGGCGAAACAGCCTGAGGTAAATGTTTCTGGGTCGATAACTCTGATTGGGTGACATTCCACCTCTGGAGCTTAGGCAGCTGGACCTGATGAAAGTTACATGTTTATTAAGATCCACCGACCATAGGACATCAAATTCCTCCCTATTCTAGAGTGGTACCTACACCGGGAGGAGGAAATATCCATTAAGGAGAGATTAATGTTGCATGTCTATTTGAAAACTCCGTCTGTATCCGCATGACGGTAACCAGTGTTGTGGCCACACTGTATAAATGGTCTTTTAATGGGATGATAGAGTGCTGGATGGAGGTACACGTCGGTATCGATTTTTAAATGTGTGCACGGGAGATGCTTTTGTAATACCAATAGTACCAAGAACAATGATAACAGTAGTGATTCTAGTACGGGGTGTAACCTACATGTGCCAGGCACTCGTCTGTGTGACCTCCAAGTGCTCACGTGACTCCTGGAGGGCGGGGCTATTAACCACCTTCCACCTATCAGGAGGCTGAGGCACAGAGAAGTTAGAAGATCCGCTTAAGGTCACGTGGCTGAGACATGGCGCAGCTGGGAATTCAGCTCAAGAGTTGGGACTTCTGACCCACCTCCCACTGAGGAGGCCAATGACTCTCAAGGGGAAAACGGGCCACAAACACGTTCAGTGTCATAGGTGAAGTTCCACTTGTACCGGGTACTGGGTGTGCGTCGGGCCTTTGGCTCTAACTGTTCACCTAGGGGCTCCTCAGCAGGGTTTTTGGAAGGTGTGCAGGCGAAGAGCCCAAGGCAGGGTCTGCGTTCGCTGCGCATCTTTATCAGTTGGGTGCTGGGTGAAATGCGTTATGTGTATTGAACTCTTGAATTGTCACACAGATTTTGGTAGGTAAGTTTTCTCATCCCTATCCTGCACATGGGAGAACTGAGGTTTAGAAAGAAGCAATCTTGCTCAAAGTCATTCGGTTAGTAAGCAGACAGAATAAGGATTTAGACTCTCATTTGTCCTAAAAGTTTGTAGTATATGAGAAGCGGAGTAGACCTTCCTGGAGTTTTCAGCGTGATGCCTGTGTTTGAATACTGTAACTAGATTAGGCAAATATAGGAGAACGTTGATTTGCTTACATTCATTTTGAGTTCATTGTTCTGGTCTCCTGTCTGTCTGTCTGTCTGCCTCACGTAGTTTCCAGTAATGCCATAACAAAATGTCACCGACTGGGTGGTTTAAAGCACAGAAAATTACAACACTTCTGGAGGCGAGAAGTTCAAGATCAAAGTGTCAGTAGGCGTGGTCTGTCTTGAGGCCTTTTTCCTTGGCTAGCAGGCGTCTGCCAGTGGTCTCTCCGCGCTGTGCACGCGTCCCTGTGTCTCTCCGTGGATTCAGACTGAACTAGGGCCCGCCACGCCAACTCCATTTAACATGACCTTGCCTCTTGAGAGGCTCTATCTATCTATCTATCATCTATCATTTTAATATACAAAAATACAGAGAAAATATTCTTTATACGTTAACAAAGATCCATCAAATCAAGTTCACTTCTATCTCATTCTCCTTCCTTCCCTTCCAGAGATAAACATTATCATAAAACTTTGTATGCATAGTCCATTTTTGTACGTTACATTTACTACATACTATGTTCATAAACACTCATAGAAATTTTGCCCTTTTAAGATGTATGAATGGTACCATACAGGATGTATTGTTCTGCAGCTTGATTTTATTTTAAGATAGATGTGATGTTGGACCATCCTTGACTTCCTAGCATCATTTGGCACGTCCACATAGGATTAATTATCATTTACAAAAATAAACTGCCAAATTCATTAACATTTTATTGGGAGTTTAATGTAAGATTGGTCTATTATTTACTTTTTCAGATTCACCTTGCATGCTTGTACACTCTGCTTTTTTTTTTACTAGCTTATAAAGATGAAATAGTGCATTTTCCCTTCTCGAAGGGCAACATGATTAGTTCCACAAACCTACTTCTCAGCAAAACAAACATAAAATTTGGAAATTTTTTGAACAACCACTTCAGGTCTCTGAAATGTTTGCCAATACGTTTCAATACAATATATACAATGTATAATATATAGCCAATATATATTGTATATTGTATGTATACAATATATAGCCAACACAGAAACATTTACTCCTGGAGTCTACTAAAACTTGGCAGCGGCACTTGACATCTGTAGCATCTGGCCCACGACCTGCTCCCTCTCCCACCTTCTCAGTTCTCTGCAACGGAACCCGGCGGAGTGGAGGGCGGCATAGATGTTGCCATGGTGAGCGCTGCATCCACACCCCGCTTTACAGAATGGCTAGATTGACGAGGACGCACCAGACTTGACAGCCCCAGAAACGAGCCGGTTCTGAGAGGCACCTATAGACTCTGCTCGCAAACACAGAACGTGTGTTCTTCTGAAGCACGCATAGGCCATCCTCGGGCGAGACCACGTACTACGCCATAAAGAAACTCCCAACAGATGTCACAGTTTTAAAACTATACAACGTATATGGAATTAACTTATAAGTTAACAACAGAAATAGATTTGGGAACTTTACAAATATGCAGAAATTAAACAGCATACTCTTAAATAACCAATGGGTTAAATAAGGAATCACAAGAAAAATCAGAGAATACTTTGAGGTTAATGGAGTTGAAGACACAGTGGGGAAACCTATAAGGTGCAGCTAAAGGGGTACATGGAATTCATAGCTATTCGTGTTCTTTGACGAGAACATGTATGAATGCCCCACAGACAACCGTGTGGGGATTGACTGGGAGCAGGGGGTGGGCTGGGCAGCGGAGAGCAAAGGGGGAGAAACTGGGACAACTGTAATAGAATAACAATTAAAGAAAAAGAATTGATAGCTATAAAATGTGGAAATTAAAAAAGAATAAAGACCTCATACCAACAACCTAACTATCTACGTGAGACACTAAAGCAAGGACAAACTAAATCTAAAACAAGCAGAAAGAAGGAAATAATAACAGTTACAGCAGAAGTTAATAGAATATTAATTCTATTTTTAGAATTAGAGAATAGAAAAGCAGTAGAGAAAAGTAAGTCAATGCTATTAAACACAGTTCTTTAAAAAGATCAACAAAAATGACACACCTGTAGCTGGACTAGCCAAGAACAAGAAGAGAGGACTGGAATTACTAAAATCAGGAATGAAAGGGGCAATTACTAATAACCTTACAAACATTTTTTAAAAACCACGAGGGAATATTATAAACAATAGTATGCCAGTAAGTTAGAGAAATTAGACAAAGTAAACAATTGCTATAAAACACAAACTAAAAATTCATATGACGCTGATGGAAAAACTCAGAATATCCAAAACAGTCTCGAAAATGAATAATGTAGGACCACTTCAGCTGGGGAAGAACAGCTTTATCACCTAGAGCAGGGACAGCTGGGTATCCACGTGCAAAAAAATAAATTTGGAACCTTACTTCCCACCACATCAAAAAAATTTCCTCAAATGGATCTGAGACCTAAGCGTAATAACTAAAACTTTAAAACACTTAGAAGGGAACAGAGGGGTAAACCCTTCTGACCTTAAATTGGGCATTGATTTTTTTTTTTTTTAATCTGTGCACCAATAGCACAAGCAGCAAATGCAAGTTAGGTAATTGGCCTTCTTCACAGTTTTGCTTCAGAGGTCACTGCCAGAAGTGAACAGACAACCTGTGACATGGGAGAAAATACTTGCAAATCTCATGTCTGATAAGGGACTTGTATTTAGAATATATACAAACTCCTATGCCTCAATAATAAAAACACACATAACCCCATTGAAAATGGGCAAAGGATCTGAATAGATATATTTATGTGCCAATAAACACAGTAAAGTCAAAACGATATGATCTAAAAAGAATGTTTTCATTGCTCTATGATTTCTAAAACATTCACAGGAGAAAGGGAAAGATTCTCCGTTCGGTGGCCCAGCCACAGGCTCTGTCCGGTTTCTGACCATCTTGCAAAGTGAGCCACCCTGAACTGGATTTGATTGTCGGCATTGTTCTATATATACACTGTGGTCTGCCTAAACTGTGGGTATTTTAATAGATAACTCCCTTAGTCCTTGAACCTCAAAACTGACGATGAAGAAGAAATAGCTTTTAAAGTTTGTGAAAACTGAATAAGAAACAGAAAAGTCAGATATAGTCCCTTAATTAAAAAAAAAAAAAAGAATGCGTTCCTTCAATTAGAGAACTTCCTGAGCTGCCTCGTTAATGGTCTTCCACACTGAACAAAGGAAACATGTACTTTTATTCTCACTCCAACTTCTGCCACGTGACTTTCTCGTTAATTCCATTTTCTCTGAATGGCCGGAGGTGGTGTAATACATGGGCAGTCGACAATTTCTGAGCATCTCCATCTTTACAGTACACATCTAATGAGTTTATGTCTTCCTTCTTTAATTACTTCAGCCACAGATATCATATGATCCCATGTGAAAAGACGTAGTTAATTAATATTGCCTCTTAGAGCTCTGCGCGGAAGCATTTCCCCAATTTGTCGGATAAATGTATCGACTCCATCGTGGGTCTCACTCACGCAGTAAGTGCCTCGGGGGGCGTGCTAAGCAAAGCCTCTCAGCAGCCTGGTGGCAAATGGGAAGTGAAGCGACTGCTTTATTTTCAAGGCAAGGCCGGGGTGGAAGGCACAGAGCAGATGTAGATCATCCCAAGTGTTGGCGGAGTGATGAGGGTCATTGTCCTAACCACCAGCGTGAAGGGGGAGGGGGCAGAGTCTTCTGGAGCATCCAGGGCAAGAGAAAAAGAACACAGCAGGGAGGCTGGGAGCCTCTTGACATTTTGTTATCTTTTTTTTTTTTTAATGTTTTGTAAACATTTTTTAAGATTTTGTTTCTTTCTCATTATGGAAAACATGACAGCTAGAAAATAGTTCAAGATGTAGAAAACCCTAACACCCGGAGAGAATAATCGCTGTGGTGTGGCACATATTTCCCTCCAGTCTCCTTATTTTTTTAAACACGGTTATCTTATAGACAATGTGTATCTTCAGCTTTGCGTCAGTCTTCACAAATATTACCCGAATGCCACGAAATATATTTAGATATGGCTTACGTTAATGAGTCACTTTCTTCTCGATGCTCATTTTTTGAGAAAGAGGTAATGGTGTTTTCGTGGGTGCACACCCACGCGTGCCAGCTGACCTGCCTTCTCTGCAGCTCGATCGCTCCGTGTCCAAGTGGGATTCCGAAGCCTCCCACCTCTTCTCTCTTGCTGAGTCTACACACATCCAAGTGTCCAAAACCATCATTGACACTTTGTTGGCGGGGAGAGCTTTGCACGAGAAAGACATGCAGGATCCAGAAGGGGAAAGCTGGGGTTAATAGTGGACCGAGGTTTATGCATTTTAATTACCAACAAACCCAAATTAGATTCTCGGATAAAACAGCATTCGGTACTGACAGGGGCCAGGAGGTCGCAGGTGCCAGGGCCCTGCCAACCCTACCAGCCGTCGGCGCTGTAATTGATTAGAGCGTGGCCAGCTAATGTTTTTCTAAGCATGCCACACATCTCTTCTCGTCAGGTATGACATTTCCCTGCTGCTGTAGAACATGCCGAAGTAATTGGATTACTGATGATCATAGAGAAAAATCACATCTTCCTTAGATATGTCAAAATATTTTAAAGGAAAAATTCAAGATCCTTCTTTCAAAGCCTGCAATTTTTCTGTCTTATCCTTCGCTCAGTCTCTAAGCCCTCACCGCGTGGCTCACGGGCAGCGGAGTCTGATTTCTCTGAGGTGTCGGCTGAGTAACACTCGAACGCCCAGGTAGCTGATGTGTTTCCCTGGAGGTCTGTAGAAATGGAATAACCAAGGGGATCTTTACATGGAGTATCAGAATGAGGAAGCTTTTTCAAAAATATGTGGATTTTACAGCTTTGTGGCGGGAGCTGTGGGGATAATGGGAGAAACCCTAAGTTGGAGACAGGGTTTTAGGGTTCTGTTTCCTGGCTGTGTTGGTCAGCTAACTCCACCAAGCTTTACTATCTTCATCTGTGAGGGGGAAAAATGTTCTCTGTTGCTTAGAAAGAGAACAAAAACATGTCATACATTAAATTCAAGAAACGGACTCCTAGACCATGCCAGTGGCCTGGGAATGATGAGGAATGTGAAATCAGGGAAGCTGGGAAGCTGGTGGAGGGCACATCCTAACAGGCCGGTGGTCGGTGACTGGTGGGAGTGAGTGGCAATTCACTGACCTTCTTGCTGCTTCCTCCCCCTTCCCCGCCCCCACTCGGAATGGGAGGTGCATAAGCTATTCCCGTGTGGTTCTCACCTGTGGCTTCGGTGTGCAAAGTTGTCAATAAATATCTGTTGACTGAATGCACTGCTGAGCTGAATAATAAATAGGTTTGCTAGAAGGCAGAGTTTGGAGTGTGAGCTGCAGGTCCATCCCATTACTACCCATAAAGAGGAAAGACATGCTTGGCCACTGCCCTTGCCGTTTAGTTGCCCTCATGCCCAAGGGCGACCTGGCGGCGAGGCTGTGACCCGCGACCCTCAGGCTGCATGTGGCCCAGGACAGCTGCGAATGTGGCCCAACACAAAATTGTAAATTTACTTAGAACCTTTTTTTTTTTTTCTCATCAGTTTTTGTTAGGGTTTGTGTATGTAATGTGTGGCCCAAGACAACTCCTCTTCTTCCAGTGTGGCCCGGAGACACCGAAAGGCTGGACAGCCCTACAGACAGGCCATTGTTAACTAGACCTCTTGTTTCATCGATGGCATGGCATCTGGTTTGACCTTCAGGGATGCAGTTCAGACGCTAGAAAGACGGGAAATACTAAGTAGGTTGTACTGTCCATTTTGTGATTCCTCATCTAAACCCTAAATCTTATTATTTGCATATCTATCTGTGCATCTTTTTTTAAAAACAACTGAGTATTTTTTTAAGAGCGGTCTCAGATTTACAGAAGAATTGAGAAGACAGTACAGAGGTGCCTGTACGCCGCACCCAGTGTCCCGTAGGTAGCACCTTACATTAATGTGGTACGTTTGTTGCAAGTAGTGAACCAGTATTGACCCAGTAACTGAAGTCCACAGTTTGTTCAGATTTCCTTGTTGGTACCCAATGCCCTTTCTCATTTTCAAGTATTTATTTCTCACCTCGGATACCACATTACATTTAGTTTTCATGGCCTCTTAGGTCCTCCAGGGCTGTGACACTCTCTCGGACTTTTCCCATTTTCAGTGACCTGGACCAGGTTGAGGAGTCCCGGTCAGCTGTTTTGTAGGATGCCTCCGGGCCGGAACTTGTCTGATATTTTCCCCAGAGTTATGGGCTCGGGGGAGGAAAACCCCCGAAGTGAGCACTGTTTTCATCACACCGAATCAACGGCATGCCCTGTTAACATGATTTCTCACTGTTGATGTTGGCCCGGCCACCTGGCCCAGCTGCTGGTGCGTGTCAGGCGTCTCCCCTGTCAAGTTGCTCCTTCCCCTCCTCTCCTTCCTGTCCTCTCTGGAGACTGTCACTGTGCAGAGCCCACGCTCCGGGAGTGGGGCATTGTGCTCCGCTTTCTGGAGGGCGGGTAATTATGTGCACGATTCGCAGTTCTGAACAAATCTGTCTCTTCTCCCCCATTGTTTATTTTGCTCAACCATTTATATCAGTATAGACTTGGAGTTTTAATAATCCAGTACTGTTTTATTGACACTGCTGTCCAAGTTATTCCGGCATTGGCTATTTGGGGGCTCTTTTAATTGGTTCCTGTGTCTCTTTGGCATGCCCCCACCAATGTGGGGTTTTTTGTTTGGGGTTTTTTTTTTAGCGCTTTCTTCCTACTGTGAGGAGAGGCTCCAGATTCATCTCGTGTATTTCCTGCCCCGCCTTGAATCAGTGACTTCTCCATAGATGTACACCCTTTAAAAATCCTTTTTTTCTTCCTTGAGGGTGTTTGTGTTATTTTCAGCGTTAGCTGTGCCCCAAATCTTTTATTGCTAAGTTCTCTGGATGTCAGTCCAGAGGTGCCGCTCTGAGACGAAAGTCTTCAGGTGCTGTTACTAAATAAAGAGTTTAGAAATAGACTCATAATTTCCCTTCCGAGGCTCCGACACCACCAGTGTCAAATGCCACCCCTTGTTAACGAGAGAGCTCTGCCCAGAGAGGGCTCAGAAATGCCAATTAGAGTCAGATCATCTATTTATGAATGGGCGCATCCATTCACATTTTATCACGGGGCAAAGCGTCCCTTGCCCCTTCAACCGTCGAGATTACTGAGCCTGGCAAACAGCATGTTCTCCCAGTGACATTTCTGGCTCCCACAGCTGCTTCCTTCCTCCCCAATGGCTCCTCCCTCTCCCGAACCCACGGAGGGTGGGCTTTTTATTGCATGTAAGGACTGTTTTCCATGGAAGGAAGAAAAGGATGAGTTTCCTGTGGTTAAGTAACGATGGGTGTGAAGAGAGCCGTTGAGGCACGTAAGGATAATTTCAACCTTGGGCAAAGTTCTTGAGTTGCTTAATTGAGTGATATTTTTAAAAAGTGGCAAAATACAACGCACCCCTTTCCTGATCATTGTAGGCCTAGGCCTTGTGAGGGGAACCTTTCCCTGGGTAAGGCACATTCTGTAAGAGCAAAAATGATTTCCGATGGGATCCTTCAGGGTGTCCTGTCTGGCTAGGGAGCAATTTCTTTTGGCCTAGGGGGAAATTGTACATTCAGATCCAGGGGAAAGAGAGAGCACCTCTGGCAGCTGCCTCTCGCTTCCAGAGACATAGATTATTAGCATCCTCTTTGGTGGCAGAGACCGCCTGTCCCCGGACTGGCTAGAGGAAATGTAAACCCACCCTCTTCCCCCACCAAATCATGCAGCAAGTGAATTATTCAAGGTGAGCGCCTACACCTGCCGTAGCACCCTGAGCATGACTGGCAGTTTAAACACTGGGAGCAGCGGTAGCTTAGCGACTTCTAAAAAAATGTGGCAAAATGAACTAGGAGATGGGAGCAGAGAACTTCCATTTCTGGTTTCAGCCAAGACATCTGATGGATTTGTCAGTAACTGTCACAATATCATTTTAGTTTGAGAGATACTTTGAATAAACTTGAACTGTGTATCTATGTGAATGTCCCTGTTTAAAAAAATGTCTTTTTTTTTTTAAAGATATATTGTTTTAAATACCAGAAAGCTATTGATCTAGGTTGATTGAGCTCAGAGAGCTCCAAATTCACACAGCCTGGAGCATCCTTTAAAAAATTTTTTTTCATCTGGATGAGTCATTTGACATAAACTTAAAAGTTTCTCTCCGTATACAGAATGTGGTGCCATTACTATTAGAATTGCTAGCCAGCATTTGATATATTACATTTCATTTGCCCAATTATTTTCAGTGCAAGCTGTGAAGTAATGACTAGCTACACCTGTGGTTCAGGTGAGTCCAGCTCTTTCTTTGACTAGCCTCTTCTTTATGTAGTGCTTCTGCTTCCGAATTTAAGCATCAATCAGGGGAAATTTCTGTTGACATCAGCTTTCTGGACTTTCTTGTCTGGCGTTCAAGTTTATAGGTCTCCTTTGGCTTGGGTTTGGGGCGGGGCGTGTGCATCAGACGCCATGAGAGGTGGTGTCTCTCACCATCCCCGCTGAGTGACCTCGCGATTTGGTACAGAATGTGGAGTCAAATCCCAGGGCAATTGAACTGAATGGCCTCCTTTACACTCGCCCATTTCCAGGTAGTGCTCGAAGGATACATTAAAGTTTACTACGGCTGAAATGCACGTAACAGCACAGGGCAAACTGTGTGACAGTCTGCTGGCAGGGTTCATCAGTCACGCCAGACTGTTTTTGGTGGGGATAAAGGGCTCTGCCCGACTCGAGGAAGGGTTTACATCCCCGGAATCTTGGTTCAGTGGAAATATATCCTCTGGGTTATTTTTTATTAATGGCTCTTTGGGGAGAGGGGTTGTAAGAAAATTCCCCCTTCTTGGACCATGGATTTATTACTAAAAGCCCATGTCGAATCTCTTGATCCATTAAGTGCTGTGTGCTAGTCTACATCATAGGTGGCTGTCTTTGGGGACACAGTGCATGAGGCAGACAGTATTTTCTGGATTGAAGCCAGTTAGCCCACTTTACGGCCTCTCTCTCTCTCTCTCTCTCTCTCTCTTCTCACCACGAATGATCATTTAGTTAAATTTTTGGTCAACTGATATTTACGAATACATTTACTAATATGTTAGCAATTTTCAATGATTAAAGAACAATGAAATATTTACACTTTTAAATTATTCCAAATTCTCACCTGTCCCTTTAGCTAAAAGTAGCTAACATTTCCTGAGTGGTCTGTATGTCCCAGACACCCTGGTAACTGCTCCTGCTGCCTTTCCCCGCTGATGGGTCTCCATTTCTCCCTGGGGTAGGTGCGTGGGGTGGTGTCAGGTTAATGAGTTGATAACTGAGGCTCAGAGACATTATTTTGCCCGATATTACCACACAGCTGTGCATTGGCGGGGCCGGGATTTGAACCGAGGCAAGCTGCATATGCTCTGGGCTATTACTCTAAACTGCCTGCCAAATATTACAAATTGCTTTTGTGGTCTAGTCGAACCTTTCTCTAATATTCCCTATGTAGGCCAGCTTCTGCTTTAACACACCAGAAGAGGAAGTTCTCTGGGTCTCAAGATAGCCCTTTGTTATAGAAAATCATTTTTTTTTTTATTATCTAAAAATATCCCTGGTGCAATAGCTTTTATGTGCTGCTCTGGTTCTGTCCCTAAAACTAGTCTGTGTGAAAACACGCTAGGAGCTGGAGAGCCTCGTGTGGGAACGGAGTGTTTCTGTGTGGCTCATTATTATGTGATGGTGTGGGGGGGGGGCCCTGCTGTGAGGTAGCCTGGCCTGCATCGAAAGGCAACTGATGTGGCCCTGCAGCCCTACCATTGCCTCTCCAGGCCGAGCCTCATCCGTCCCTACAAGTGTCTTTTGCAGAAAATCCTAATGACAGTGCAGACACTACTTAAAAGTTCCAGAGCAGTGTGCGAAGCCTGGGTGTGAGTGTGAATCCACTCAGTCCTCATGGAAACCCCGGATGTTCTTTCCATTTTATGGATGGGGCAGGTGAGGCTCAAACCAAGTAGCTGACGTGCCCAGGCCTTGGAGATGGCAGAAGCGAATCCCAAACAAGGGTCAGTCCAACTCCAAAGCCTGTGCTCCTGTGGGATACACCTGGTGGGGCCCCCCTGAGGCCTCTCTGGTGTTGAGCACCCAAACCCACCATCAGGTGCAGGCCAAGGTCGCCGCCCTGTGCCCACCACCTTGTGCCCGCTGCCCTGTGCCCGCCTTTTCCTTCCTGACCATTGATCCCAATGCCCCAGCCCTCTGACGTGGTTTGGATAACTACCCACATTCTCTTCTTCTTCCCACTCTTCTCCTCCCTCCCCCTCCCCTTCCTCCTGCTCTCCCTTCCTCCTTCTCTCCCTTCTCTTCCTCCTCCTCCTCTTCCTTTGGGGGTGTATGTGTTGTGGGGGGGACTTCGTCAAACTGGCTGCAGCGTGGATTCCAGTCTCCCAGCCCCTGTACCTTCTCTTTGCCATTCCAACAGGAATACCAATGGCAAGTCAAAGCAATGTCAGAACATCCCCCTGAGGCAGCCTCTGGCTCGTTTTTCCTCATCTTTACTGGGAGTGTGGGGACCCATTCCTTCCAGTTTTCCTGGGACTTCTCTAGTTTTAGCCCTGACAGACTCGTACCTTAGGATCTCCTCAGTCTTGGGCCAGCCAGAACAGTTGGTCACCCCCGGACAGGGGTCCCTAACCCCAGGCTGCTGACCAGTACCAGTCCATGGCCTGTTAGGAACCACACCGCACAGCAGGAGGTAAGCGGCGGGCAGTCAGCGAAGCTTCGCTCTTATTACCACCTGAGCTCCGCCTCCTGTCTCCCCGCTCTGTCCCCTGGAAAAATTGTCTTTCACGAAATTGGTCCCTGGTGCCAAAAAGGTTGGGGGCCGCTGCCCTAGGAGGTTCAATGGACAAGCTCTTAGAGTAGAGTGTTTCTGCCCTTTGGATTGACCCAGGGCAGAAAAAGAGTGTAATGAGCCTCTAAAATTGAACACAAAGTTGTGTATTGATTAAAGAGAGGGTCCTTGGCACACTGCCAGTAAGTGGCAGAACCAGCTTTCAACCCCACATCAGCCCAAGCCCCAGGCAGACGCAGCTGTGCCCTCACCGCACTGACCCCCGTGAAACCCTCCCCAGGTGAGGGGTCAGCAGGTTACCAAAGGCATTGCAACCTAGACAGGGGCGAGTCCCGTGGACCTGGAGCTGATGACTTCTCTCTGTAAGGAAAGATTCCCCGAATAGACTTCCTCAGGCGTGATCTGCGTAGTAAAAATGAAGACTTCTAAGTCTGTTCTCCTAGATCCTGTCTCTCCCCACATGTCCTTAAGACAGAGTCAAGGCTCTGGGGGGGCAGCCACAGCACTGATGGCACCGCGCCGTGCGTTACCTGTGGTGGTGTCCACACCGGTTTCTCCTGCTGCGTTTCACTTTCATTGAGGTGAGGGCTCATGGCTCTCTCTACCTGTACGTGTTGTGTTGTTTCTCGTACAGGTCCCTGTCCCTTGCGGGTGCTCTTAGCTGTCTGTTGTGTAGAACTTCGCCCACAAATGTTCTGGTACACACAGACGGGGCCCATTACTGACTGTCTGCAGCGCTCTGTTCTTTCATCAGCTGGACATAACAGGAAGTCAGATTGGCTTTGATACATATTCCTCATTAAACTGACACACACGTTGTCTTCTGAGAGTTGCTGCGGAGTCAGATGTATGCGGAGAACCATATATCTCAGCTCTTTGCTTTTATTTTTATTTTATTTTTTGTTTTCTTTAATGTGCTCTATTTCCCTCACACCAACGTGCACGATGAAATGAGAGACCATTTTCCAATATGAATTCTTTTGAATATGAAGTCTTGGAGGTGGTTGATGAGAAAATTTGGCACAGGTGTGTGATTCTTCTGTTCATTTAAGCTACTTTATCAAACTCCATGCCTGATGCAATCGAGATACCCTGAATTAATTTCTTCAGTTACTGAATAAAAGTACATTAAAAAATAAAGCTCCGTCTAGATTATCCCTCCTAAAGGCTTGGTGAGGAACCGCGGAGAGTTACTTGGAAACCTGCAGCGGCACACGGCTGGACCTTGGAGATGGCGGAGTCTGGTTTACCATGACTCTGAAGGGTGTTTCTCAGATACACTGCAAAGGGGGTGCCGTGCCCTGCGATTTATACGTGGGCCACTGGGAAGGAAGGACATCTGGGACTTAGGGAGTGGTAAATTGTTTTCAGTGAGGTTATTGAGGTGCGTTTTACATGCAGTAAAACTCATCCTTTTTAGGGTGCAGCCCTCACGAGTTCTGACACACACACACGCACACACACACACACATATTTGTGTGAGCAGCACTATATTCAAGAAGTAGATCATGGCCCCAAGATACTTCTCCTACACCCCCAGCCCCGGGGCGCCCGCTGGTTGGTTTGTTCTTTTCCATCTCTACAATTTTGCCTTTCCCAGAGTGTCATGTAGAGGAGGTGGTAGAGTGTGTAGACTTCTGCATCTGGCTTCTTTCACCTTTCATGGTGCGTTGGAACTTCATCGATGTCAAAGCAGGTATCAGTCGTTCCTCTTCTTGACCGCTAGATGGCGTGCCACTGTGTGGCGATGCCACAGGTCGATGAATAAACGACCTGTGGAAGGTCGTCTGTTTTCAGTTTGGGGCAGTGATGAGTAAAGCCACTATAAACACCTGCGTTAGGTCTCTGTGTGGACATAGCTTTCATTCACTTGGGTAAATACCAAGTGAAATTGCAGTGGGATTGTTGGGTTGTATGGTATGTTTAGGCTATGGTATGTTTGTATTTATCTGGAAAACTACATATACTTGTGAGAAATTATGAGAATATTATTATTCGTGGTTATTGAGGTGAGCAGAGTCATGGATCACTTAAAACACTGGACGATAATGCTATTGTTGTTTTGTTCAGATAGACATCGTGGAGTAGCTTTTAGGAGATTCATCTCACGAATGACATTTTGCTCCGAGCTGATGTTTAGATTAGTCACTGTTCCCTGGGTGTCCACCAGTGTTGCGGCCAAGCAGAGGGCTGCAGACCAGACAGGGGACAACTGACTGAGGATCTCAGTGTGGCCACAGAGAACCCACCAAGTGGATAGCAAGCATGGCGACAATCAACTGGTGCCTACAGGATCCTAATAGTTCAATGGCAATTGCCCTATTTAGCTTGTGCAGAATATTGATTTTTTTTCAGGGTGCAATATGAGTCAGGACCATCCCATTCCTTAAATGAAAATGTGAAATCTGATTCTTCCCAAAGGGCCCATGCCAATGTCTACTTCAACCAAGTCAGTCAGCAAACGCCCACCGAGTGCCCGCTCTCTCCCTGCCCTTTGGTGGTCGCGAGGGGAGAGTTCGGCGTGTGCACACTGGTGTCTGTTCCCGGGAACCCTCACTGAGCTTGTTCAGGGAGATGAGGTTTGTATAAGAGGAAACGGTGACTTGCCTCAGGTGAGCCGTCCTGTGGGTTGAAGTGAGTGGACAAGTGCGTGAGTGTTTTAGGGACACAGAAGGAAACACTCAGGTTAGGGGTAAGACAGTTAGGAAAGGAACAGCAGAAGGCAGGGGAGCTGGAGGCGCGTGATGTTAAAATGATCTCCGTGCAGGCTGGGTCCTCCTGGTCCCTGTTGTGTCCCTGAGTGCCTGATGTGGCTCCTGCTCTTACTGGATAGTTACCACATACATAACAGGTAGGTTTTCTTTTGTGCGTCGTATTTTATTTCCCTCAGTTTTCCAGGTTGTAAGACTGATACATGCTTATTGCAAAACCATCTAGCATTATAGGTTTGGACAGGGAAAGCCTATCATCTCCTCTGTGTCTTACCCTTGAGACAGCCCCGGGTGAGTGTGCTATTCACGCCGCAGTTCCTCGCACGCACGTGCCCTCGCACGCACTTGCAGCAGCACTGTTCTGCCCTGGCTTTTATCGCAGCGTGTCCGTCCATCTCCGCGTCTGTGTTCCACCTCGTTCTTCGGTCGCCACAGCATTCCCATTGTACAGACGTGTTTATTCCACCTCTTACGGATGGGCCATTGGGCGGAGAAAGAACATGGAAACTGCAAGGAGACAGTCACTGGAGAAAAATTCTGTACCTATGAGAGAAGCCAAAGCTTTCTTAAAGATGGGATAAATTAGAATATGAAAGCAAGCTATAAACTACCTGGAATAAAAGACAGAAGGACATTCTTATGATTTCAAGGTAGGAAAAGCCTTCTTAAGACTCGGAAAGTGCTAAGGGTAAAGGAAAGGCTAGAATGTGACTATATTAAATTTGTTTACTGTTCTTCTCACTAAAAAACATGATAAGGGATGAAAAGCAAGTCAGCAATTGGGAGAATTTGCATCACAGAAAACTGACAAAGAATGAATATCCACAATATATTTTAAAACTGCTTTGCTAAAGAGAAGCAAAGGTTGAATAATGCACAACAGATAAAAACAGATGCTTCATAGAAGATATATTTGAATAGTCTATAAACATGGAAAGATGCTCAGTCTCATTAGTAAGCTAGGAAATGCAAAATGAAATGTCACTGAGATATCCGTTCCTATTTGCTCAACTGATGAATTGAATGTGCCCTACACGTCAAAAGAACAAGTCCCAGTGAGGACAGAGGGGAGTGTGAACTTGCATTCCCTGCTGGTGGTGTATAAATTATTACCGGGAAAAGCGTTTGGTGTTTCTTAGTGCATTCGTCACTCAATGTTGTGTAAGATGCTACGCAGTGGCTTCAAATGACATCTGTTAGTCACAGTTTCTCGGGGTTAGAAAACCTGGCGTGGACCTGCTGGGCACTCTGTGTCAGGGTCTCTCTCAGGCTGTGACTGAGGTGCTGCTTCAGGATTTGGTCCCATCACAAGGCTTGATGAGGGAGGGATCCACCTCCGGCTCATGCATCAAGTTGTTGGCAAGATCCAGTCCTTTGGGTATCGCTGGCCTGGGGGCCTTCGCTCCTTGCTTCCCTGGCTGGGGGGCCTCTCTCAGTCCCTTGCCACATGGGTGTTTCTATATGGCAGCTTTCAACACGCCAGCTGGCTTAATAAGCGTGGGTGTTAGAGAGTAAGAGAGGGGCCTAGGCATAAACCAGTTTTTTTTAAAAAAAAAAAACAGCTTTATTGAGTTATAATTCACATACCATAAAATTTGCCTATTTAAAGTATTTAGTTCAGTGGTTTTTATAGCCCCACGGTTGTGCAACCAAGTATTGCCATCCAATTTTAAGGCGTGTCCGTGACCTTAAAGAGGTTCCCATCATAAATACAAATGATCTTTGACAAAGGAGCAAAGATAATACAATGGAAAAGAGACAGGCTTTTCAATCGATGGTGCTAGAACAACTGGACATTCACCGGCAAAAACATAAATCTAGACACAGACATTATAAGCTTCGCAAAAATTAACTCAGAATGGCTCATAGAACTGGATGTAAAATGCGAAGCTGTGGAACTCCTAGAAGGTAACACGGGAGAAAATCTAGGTGATTTGGGGTATGGCAATCACTTTTTAGATATGACATGAAAGACATCCATAAAGAAATAATTGATAAGCTGGACTTCATTCAAATTAAAAACTTATCCTCTGTGAAAGAGAATGAAAAGACAAAGCATAGGCTGGGAGAAAGTATTTGCAAAAAAATAGGTGATAAAGGACAGTTCTCCAAAATTCACGGTGAACTCTTAAAACTCAACAATAACAAAACCAACAACCCAGTTTAAAAAATGGGCCAAAGACCTTAACAGATACCTCACCGAAGATGACATGCGGGTGGCGAATAAGCACATAGAAAGATGCTCCACATCATACGTCATCAGGGAAATGCCAATTTAAACGATGAGATAACACTACACATAGTAAAAAGGCCAGGATCTGGAGCACTGGTTAACACCGAGCGCTGGAGAGGACATGGGCTAACAAGAACTTCCTTTCACTGCTGGCGGGGTGCAAAGCGGTCCAGGCACTGTGGAAGAGAGCTGGATAAGGTCCCGCAAGACTAAACAGATGCGGACTATAGAATCTAGTGACTTTGCTCCTGTTGTTTAACCGGTGCCCTGGTGGGTGCGTTGAAAGCCCACCCACACAAAAACCTGCACACGGGTGTTTATTCTCACTTTATTTATAATTGCGAAAAAGGGAAACCGCAAAGACGTCTTTCACTAGGTGAATGGATAAATAAACTGTGGTGCATCCAGACAACGGAATGGTATTCAGTGCAAGAAAGCAATGCGCTCTCAAGCCATGAAAAGACATGGAGGAAGCTTAAGTGCGTGTCACTAAGTGAAAGAAGCCAATCTGAAAAGGTTACGCAATGTATGATTCCTACTATGCGGCATTCTGGGAAAAAGGCAAAACTATGGAGCCAATCAAAAGGTCTTTGATTTTCCAGGGTTGGGCAGGGTTACGGAGGGAGGGGTGACTGGATGGAGCACAAGGGCTTTTTAGGGCAGCGGAAGTACTTTGTATGATGCTATAATGATGGATTTCGTGCTTCCATGGCACCGGGTGTCTCCTTGCTCATCCTTGGGGTTCTCTGTCTTTTCGCAAGGACCCTCTCCTTTGCAGACCACGCGCAGACATTTGAGGTGATCCCAGCATCCCTCCATCCCGGAAGTGGAAAGAGAAACTTTCAACCGCAAGAAACCCTATTCAGTTTGGCTGGCAAAATAATAATTTGGAAAGCTTGCACATTGGGAGATTTCACATAAAATTCGTGGGTTTAGCATCTCTTTAAACACTGCAGTAGCCCCCAGTGCTGGGCCTGCACCTCCCCAGGCCCAGTGGCTGCAGCTGAGCCGTGGCCCCCGAGTGGACACAAGGTGTGCTTTCTGCAGCTCCCCTCCCCCGCCTCTCTCGCACAGCCGCGCTGGTCCCCGTGGTCACTGCCTTTGCAGGCCCTTCCTCTGCCTCACTGGGAAGGACCTCCTTTATGGAGAACAGGAGCTTGGCTTTTGTTATCAGAGAGTTTATTTATTTATTTTTCCAAAAGATTTTGAATTTCTTCTCGCTTGTTAGAGGAACTTTTTTTTCCAGCAGCAGGTTTCTTTTCTGTGCTCTCCAAGAACAGCTTGCTGGCTTGCAAAAAAACAAAACAAAACGAAGAAGCAGGGTTCTCTGGGGAGCTGTCAGAAAGAGCAGATGCAGCCCCAGCATGGTGCCCCTGATCCCTGCAAGTGGCACTATCACACTTTATTTGTAAAGAGAGGGACAGAGAACTTCTCTTCTCCCCATGTCTCAATTTGCATTTTATTAGGCACCCAGTAGGATGGTTTGCGGATCGCCATCGTCACTCACAGACTCTGTCAACCCCCAACCTACCAGAGGGCAAGACCCAGGGATGCTTGAAACACAGAATGGTGGTAAAAGGAATCAGAAAAAATGCAGCTCACAACGGTGACTTCCTTTCTTTTCAAAGAGTGCCTTTTGTTTGTGAGACTTCTCAGGGAGGTAAGGTTTCCAGGACAAGGTGAAACAGAGGCAGAGAGACCGGGGCTCTGCATTGACTTAGCAGTGGCATTAATGATGTCACGCCCAAGACTGTGCATGTAACCTTTCTCATAGCGTTGGCCTGGATGCCACGGAGTGAGTGACGCCTGTGACTTCCCTGGCCATCCCCCCTGCTCCTGCTCCCTCCTTCGCCTCTGTGGTTTCCCTCACCCAGGATTTCCCACGGTAATTCTGCCGCAGCACGCACTGGGAAGACCGTACCTTCCAAAAGAGAGCTTTGCTCTGCTTCTTCACTCAGTTGATATGAGAGAAACCTTGCTCTTGCAACAAGGAAATAGAACCCCAGTTTCGTTCCAGAATTTTATTAACTAGGAGATGGGAAACTATGGCCTGCAACCACGATTACCTTCATTTTGGGGCACGTCCTGGGAAATCTTTTCACAAATGGAAGAGAGACCAAGGATGGATGATCAGAAATTTGGTTGCTGAGAGGAGTGAAGGGGAAGTGTGTGAGGTTGGGGGAGAATATGTTGCGGTAGGCACTTAGTATTTGCCTCTCTCGAGATCTTTCTGCTCTTCCACTTGTCCCAGCCCCGGACTCTTGTTCATGGGCCCCTGTGGTTCTGGGCAAGTTCGCTCCCCTCCTGCTTCTAGGAGTGGATCACATGACCTAAGTCAATCATCCCACCCCCCAGTCCCTCACCCTCAGGTCTTGGTGATCGATTCAGCCTCTCTCTAATCCGTGTCGTGGGCAGAACTGCCGCAGGAGAGAAGCCATCTTTAGCATGAGGGCAACCCAGAGGGGGATGTAGTCAGGGAACTGGACAAAAATGGGGACGAGATCTCCAGCTCAAACCTTACCAAAGCCCATTTGCACTCTGAATTTCTCAGTTACATGGCATGATACATGCCTCTCTGAATCGGGCTCTCTGGGCCTTGTGCGGAGACGTGGCAACTCAGGCGGCTGATTGAAGCGTGCTGGCCAATGAGGGGAAGAGCGAGGAGAGGAGGGAGGAAGCCGTGGTGGGGGGAGGGGGGAGGTTATTGGGCGAGTGGCTGATGGCGGCTTGCTAAGGTGGTGCCAGGTCCTGGAGGGTCTTGGATGCTGGACTGAGGCAGGCACGTGTGTGTTGATGTCTGTGCTCTTGCTTGACAACAGAGAACAGTCACTAAGCATTTTATAGAAGATGTAAGAACGATGCTGGCCACTAAACCTCAGGATCAGAAACCCTATCATACGTGGGGAGAGACTCTGATCCTGGTTTTCAGTTTCTCCGTTCCCCAGGAGGAACACCCACCGGGGCCAATTAAGACTTCCCCAAGCCTTTATTTTTCCAGATACCATCTTCATACCAGGCTTCTAGAACTGCTCCCATAAAGTTTAAAAGTCAGGGTTTATAAGTTTATGTGTTTTCTGGCATTTACTGTATTGTTCTGTTTGAAGTAAAATGTATTTCCAAAGTTATAGATACGGAGTTTAGAAGATAGCATATTTTTTGCAGGAATTTATTCCATGTGACATATTTTGAAGTTTGTTTTCCATTTTTTCCCCTTTATCTCTGTTCCCTCAGAATAGCATTTGTTTTTTCCGTTTTGCAAGATTTGCAGCCAGCCTTGCTCAAGTGCTTATGCATTCATTATTCCTTAATCAGATCAGAAAGCACTCTGAGCTTCACCTCGAAATTTCCATAGTAAATACAGTTTTAAAAATTCAGAGAACACTGTGACAGAGACTAAACCTCAACAGGTGTGAGCACCGTTGTTCATAGTTAATGCAACCTATGGGCAGATAATGGATGGGACAGGTTCACATGATTTCAGAACTAAAAGACTGTGCTATTTACCTTTTCAGGCTAGGCTGCTTAATAATGAGGCATATGTGTACTTTGTGATTTATTTCAACATAGACTGTTTCTTTCTACTATACATCACTGGTTTGCAAGGGGTGGGGGTGGGGTCGGGACTGGTGTGGTTTCCAAGCACCTGCCACCACGGATGCTGCCGAATATGCCTTCATCGGCAGCCCATCAGGACCGTTCAGCTCTGGTGCCCCACGAAGGAGCTGTTGACCTTGGAGCGTTTTGGGGGAGGAGCTGAGTTTAGCTGAGCATTAGTTTAGTTTTCAGGGGCAAAAGTCAATGATCGAAATTAAATTTTCTGAGTCTTTTTTTCCTACATAGAATTCTTTTATATACAGTCAGTGTAAGAAAACACCAATGCTTTAGTGCTTCCACCATCCGTTCGATCACTCAGTCACCGGTAACAGCCCATATTGAAGGCTTAGTTCGTTTCGAGAACTGAGCCATGTCCAGCAGGGCCCAGCGTCCCACATTTGGTAGCAATCAAATTCTCAGTGAGACTAGAGCACATGGATCCCCTCAAAGGAGGAAATACTGGGGCCAGACACTAACAGAGATGAAATCAGGTAAAACGATTCCATGGGGATAATGTCCCTCGTCGACAACGGCCCTCCCCAGCGGGCAGGTCAGGCATGCAACACCCATGTGTTAAAACAGCCTGAATGGTGGGGGGGAGCCTCTCCCCCGTCCCTCCGTGTGCCGCGAACTCTGTTTAACCTGATAAGCTCATAACATATTATGAGACTGAGCGCTACCTACTGGACTAACAAGGCACCTTCTTAACATATTATTGTTTATTTGATTTTGCACAGCATTCCTCCAAGTGTGCTTCCTAGCACACTACGGAAAAATAATCCAATAAAAATTTGGGGGGTCAGTTAAGAGTGGGAAGCTGTACCACCTACAGGCGCTTCTTGGAGGCATTATCCTCACGCTAAAGGCTCTGAGAAGTCCCACAGTTAAGAGACTTGTTGCGCTGTCCCAGATTTTCCTCGATGGACTGGATCACAGAATCATTTTATGCTATTTATGATGATGCCTCTTCCACTGCCTTTTTTAGAAAGGTTAACACTCGGAGCATTGGCAAGGCAAGCGGCAGGCAGCAGGCTGCCAAGACAGGTTACGTGGAGGACCGGGAGAGCAAGAGTCTGCTTTTCCCCCCAGCCCGTGGCTCCTTCCTGCGGCGCTGCTGCCTGCCCGGGACGCAAGGCAGTGTGGGCTTGCAGCTGCGTCATTTATCACCAACAGAAACCCAAGCAGAGGCGACAGGAGAAGCAACGGGTCTGTAGTATGTATGTTATCGTATGTATGAGGTTGATTGACGCATGCAAATCAAGATACATTCTCTGCTGCTTCCCTTCCTCTGCCCCACCCTGCTTCCTGCCCAGGAGTGCTTTGGGCCACCTCTACAGCGCCCTCTAGCTTGGTGCCGCATTAGGCTTTTATCAGGGACTCGCTTTTCTTGGATTCATTCCTTTCTAAGTTCGATCTCTCTCTCTCTCTCTCTCTCTCTCTCTCTCTCTCACACACACACACACACACACACACACACACACACACACACACACACTTTTTACTCCTTGTGAACTTTGAACCCGATGCTAACAACCACAGAGCCGCTGTGGAACATGGCTCCACACGAGCATCATCTACAAGTGTTTATTGCACACTTTTGTGAAAAGGACTCAGAGGCACTGATAAGTGCCACCCGTGATACCTGCCCTCAAGCAGGTGACAGTCTAGATGAAGGGACAGACACCCACATGGAAAGGGGATGGCAGCCGTCTTGGGGGAATTTTAGTTTCCGATCAAGCGGGGCAAACTGAGTGCCGAGGAAAGGGCTTCCGAGTGGGGGTGGCCCCCCCACTGCACCTAGAACAGCAGCTGGGGTTCCCGATGGCAGAGTGTCAGCGCTGGGGGCTCCGTGCCTTTTCCATCCTCTCTCTCGAGAGGCACTGGGCCCGCCATGCAAAACGGCCTTAGCGATGGACCCTCGGCTTCACCAGGTGCAGAGAGGCGCTCCGTCTCCTCTCATGGCCACAGCCTCGGGGAGAGGGAGCCCAGCAAATGCCGTGTGCCATGACAGCGGGGCGGGGGGTAATGGGTCTTGTGGGGGCGCCGAGGAGGGGACCCAGCCCAAGTTCAGAGTTGAGGGGCCCAGGGTTGAAGGGTGAGAAGAGGTCTATTGAACTTTTTGAAATGCAGCGAACACCTGTGCAAAGGTAGCGGGAAGTGAGAAGGGTTGCCCTGCAGGGGATCCAAACTAGGACGTTGGCTCATGGGAGGAGACGGGCGCTGGCCGGCGGGCAGGGCCAGGGCCGGGCCCTTTGTTTGCTGTGTTAAGGGGGTTAATGCTCATTGGCCAGGGGGCCTGAGAGACCCAGGTCCCGGTTCCGGGCTGCCAGGCACTGGCTGCGTGATCCTGGGGCCTTGGTTTTCTCATCTGCATGCACGAAGGAGTAGTCCCTCTGAAGTTTCTGCCCTCTGTGATCTTTGTGGTGGATCGTTTGATGAACGATGGCCTTTCTTGCCTTGATCCTGGTCCACCTGCATCAGAAGGCCCTTCGGTGACCAGAGTCGGTTGGCTTGTTGTGTGCGTGGATGGCAGCTTTCCCTTTAGCACATTAGGAAAGTCCGCCTTTTCACAGAACGCTTGGCCTTCGGGTTAGAGTGAAAGAAAGAGCCCTTGCAACATAAAAGTGTAGTGATTGTGATCCAGAACTTTCCACTCTTCCGTGCCGTGTAGCCTTTTTTATATTCATATGACTTCTCTGTTTTCATTGGACCAAATACAAAGAATGAGATGCGTTCTCTATTACATTCTGTTTTGTAAAACTGGAAAGAATTCTATTACTCCTCTCCACTTTATAGGTTTGTACATATTTCTAAAAACTCAGACCTTTAAAACATGTTTAGGGCTCTTTCCTATTTTGTTATATTTTAATTTGGCATGAACATTTTTGAGAAATCAGCAAATTAAGAAACTAGAAAAATGTAATTAACCCATGTTTCTACCACCCAGAATTAACTGCTGTTAAAGTTGTTCTGTATTCACTTAAGGTTGAATATGAACTTTTTTTTTAAAGATTTTTATTTATTTATTTTAGAGAGAGGAGAAGGGAGGGAGAAAGAGAGGGAGAAATAGCAATGTATGGTTGCCTCTCACATGGCCCTCACTGGGGACCTGGCCCACAACCCAGGCATGTGCCCTGACTGGGAATCGAACCGGGACCCTTTGGTTCCCAGCCCGCGCTCAATCCACTGAGCTACTCCAGCTAGGGAGAATATGGACTTTTTAATAAAATAATAAAATGATTTCAGGTGAATGTGAAATTTTGTTTGATTATTAGCAAAAACCTATTTTTCAACCCTCTGTCATGTGCCCCATCTCCCAATTTGAAATATATCCATTTAAACAATATTTATTCAAATTAAAAATACCTAACATACATGGATAAGAGTAGACTTTTATAAATTACAGTAGAATTTTTTGGTGTTTAAAATTTTTAAGAGTCTATACAACAAGTAAAATTGAGAATTCAACTTCTGTCCAGGGGAAAATACGTAAACAAGGATTGAGAAAGTGAACTAAGGTCATCGCTGGAACGGGACAAAGTGGGGGGGGTATGGCTGAGTGGCCCCTGGATGGTCCTACTGGGCATGGCCCCTGTGGCCCCTTAAATTGGCTGCTCCTGCTCCATCATGTTTGTCCTTGTCCCTGTTAACACCGGCTGTGGGACTATTTGTCTTTATCTTCGACTCGGTGTCCAAGTTTTCTCCTCAGTCAGGGGGACGCTGCTCAGAGGGGGAGACGGGGGTCTGCTTTCCCTGTGGAAATACAGAGGAGGATTTGGGTTGTTGTTGCTTCTGCCCTCGGGAGCTAGGAAGTGACGGGTTCAGGTGGTTCCATCGGGGGTCCAGATCTTGGGAAGGCAGGGCAAAGGCTCAGGGACAGTCAAGAAATTACTCATAATTGGGTTTGCAAGAACAATAGGGGCCGATGATTTCTTCCATTTATTTTCAATGCTATGCATCAGGCCCGGTTGGTTGTGATTTATAGAGACTCTCTTGTTGGATCCTTACGGTAAAGGTAAGCGTTGAGTGCCCTCCTCTTACTCACTTTCCATACGAGGGAATTGGGGTCGCAACTTTAAGAATCTTGTCTGAGTTTATTAGGGAGGCGTGTTGCTGGGTGAAACCCCTGATGTCTTGACTTTATAACCCCAAGCTTAGCACCTTAATCAAGCATCTTTAGAAAAGTCCAGAAACATCATATGAATTAAACTGTTTCTGTTGTATAACCTAAGTCAGGTTTTAAGTGCCCTCCCTTGGTTTCTGTCCAGGGGCAGGGCTGGGCCCTCTGGCGTCCCACCGATGTATGGGCCCTTCGATGATTTTTTTTCCTCTTGGAGTTAGCTGAGGGTGGAACCCATTGCTTGCAACTAAAATCCCTGTTGGTCTGCAGGCTTTGCTTCTGAGTTCTTAACGGTATAACATTCATCCTTACTCACTTCCAAGAAACTGCTTCAAACACCACAATAGGGATGGAGCTTGGCATTATAGGTTAGATTTATATAGTTTTAAAAAAGTTATTTCTTCTATTCCATATACTTTCTTTCTGAGTAATGCCTAACTTTATTTTTTAAAGATTTTATTTTTAGAGAGAGGGGAAAGGGAGGGGCACTGAGAGGGAGAGAAACATCAGTGTGAGAGGGAAACATTCATGGGTTGCCTCTTATATGTGCCCCAACCAGCAACCGAATCTGTAACCCAGGCCTGTGCCCTGACCGGGAATTGAACCGGTGACCTTTCACCTTGCAGAATGACACCCAACCAAGACACACTGGTCAGGGCCTGAGTAATGCATGATCTTAAAAGAAAAGTCAATTGAATTTCCATCTGATTTTGACCCAAAAAACTTAATTCGTTGTGTGGTTGGTATAATAATGTCAACCTAAGATATTTCAGTCTTAATCCCTGGAACCTGTGCGTGTTACTTTATCTGGCAAAAAGGGGCTTTGCAGATATGATTAAGTGAAGGGCTTTGCAGTAGAAAGATTACCTTGGACTTGGGGGGCGGACCCTAGCTGTAATCCTGACTGTCCGTTCGAAAACGGAAATAGAGGAAGGCTTGACTTCAGAGGAGGGGAGGGCAGTGTGATCACGGAAACAGAGATTAGAGCGATGTGCCTTATGAACATGGAAGGGGCTACAGACCCAAGAATTCCAGCGCCTACTGGAAGCCAGAAAAGGCAAGGGGGCAGATTCCCCCCCTCAGAAGGCACCACCCCTGTCCACACCTTGGTTCCATCACTGCGAGACTCACCTGAGACTCCTGACCTCCAGAACTGAAAGAGAATAACTGTGTTGTTTTCCGCAGCACTAAACTTAGAGTAATTTGTTACAGCAGCAAGAGGAAACCCACCGTTGGTAAAATGAGATCATTTTGTAGGTGTACGGTGGATTTGGAAAACAGCACAGTTTGACTCTGTTGTGCTTTTGGCCGGGGAAGGAAGATCAGTGGCAACCCCCACGCGTGCATCGCAAAGCGCTCAGGCAGGCCGTGAGTGGGAGGTCGTGTCGTGGTCTCTTGCGGAGAAGGTAGAGCACTTTTATGGTCAGTGGGCTTTTTTAAGGTGAACGGTACGAAAAGGCTAACTCACATAAGCTTGATTAACGGCACGGGTTTATATCCCAAATTATTTGGGTTTTTTTTTCATGCAGCATTCATGCCAGTGGCTCTCCCACTCATTTTTCCAGCGTGGGGCGTCCCTTGGCGGTGGAGGGAATGGGAGCAGGAGCAGAAATGCAGTTTGGCCGGAGCCCCCATGTAATACGATCTACGTCTAAAGAAAAATCCAAGGAAAAGCATCGCCTGAAGTGCAGCTCCCTTCTTACTCCAAGTATCATTCGTCCTTTACAGGGTGGAAGGGTAAACTAACCGCTGCGGTCGAGTCGTTTGAAAGATTACAAAGCTGGTGTAACTCCTGTGACAGCTGTCCCTTTAAGGCACTCTATACCCGATCAGGTTTTAGAAATTTAATTGAAAAAATGTTATAATGATTTGAAATATGACCATAAGATCATTTGTTGAGAGGGTAAAAACCAAAAAAACAAACAGAGACCCGTGCGTGATTCTTTTCAGTAGGACTGTGTGAGTGTGAGTGTGTGCGCATTGAGGGAAGTGGCGTGGAGGGAATGAATACCTGTTAGAATTTCTTTGAATGTCTCAATACAATCGCCATTGTTAATAAAATTATGGTTGGTGCACCAAGCAGAATACATTGGAAATAAATGTATTCTTAGCCGATATTACAGAGATTTTCAATACTAACTTGTTTCCATTTCACAGTGGGTAGATAATAGGAGAGACACATCGAAAGGTCATTGCTTATGCTGCAGCGACATGTCTTCTAATGCCTGGCTGATGATTTTAAAAGGGTGGCTGAATAGCTCTACCGTCCGGGATGGATATTCTCCCAGACGCTGACAAACCCACATCTATCTAGATAATGGAACTGATTCTTTTTTTTTTTTTAACTGTGTGTTTGTTCACATAAATACAACACACAGAACGTTCAGCTGTGACTCATGAATAAATCTTGAAGATGCATGAGAAGACACAGCATTGAAATTTGATTTTCAACTAAAAGGGGTGGGGGGCAGAGGTCGTTGGATGGGGAAGAATGCTGTTTTATTAAATGTTCCGGTTCCATCGGGAAGGTCAGGTTGAACATGGTGGAGAATTTACATGTCTTAGATTCAAACCCTGCTCACCAAAGCCAGATCGTTTTGTCATTTCTGTTGTTACTGTTCCTCTCGTCACCGTCCTGGCGTCGTGATCTTTGTCACCAAGCCCGTGGGGAGGCCGTTCTTCTCAGTTTAATGAATGGATCTCCATCGAGCACTAAGGTGCGCTTAAGTGTGGTTCTGTGGACTAAAGCAGAGCGACGGTTCCTTTCCACAGGAAACTGGAGTGTTGGAAGAAAGGCGTGAGTGTAATTCTTCGTTAGAGTCAGCTACATGTGGCATGCCTACTTGCCACTTTCCTCCCCAGTGTTCCTTGCATATATTGCTAATCACTCTGGCCTCGTACCTTCTCTCTCCCTCCCTCCCTCCCTCTCCCTGGATGCTGCGTCTCTTCTCAGCAGCCACTACCAGTGGACTGAAGAGGACATGCTCGGTAAAACTGACTTCTCCCGCATCCTGCTTTACAAATGACCGTCTTCTGGTCACCTTCTCCCATGGCAGAGGCTGCTGTCCCGCAAGTGGCCTCTGGTGCTTACTGTCAGGAGGAGAAGCCTGGGTGCCTCTGCCCTCTGTGTCTTGATACCAGAGGCACCAAAACGCCAAGCAGTCAAGCACCGGGTAGAATAACACCGCGCTCACCTGGAAAGAGACAGCAAGATCACATCAGCAGAGGGTATGGGGTCCCGTGGCCAGCAGGTCTCTCCTGGCAGCCCACACAGGACATTTGACCTGTGTAAGCCCCTCTAGTGCTGCCCAGAGCCTGGCTCCTGCCCGCCGTGGACAGAGAGAGCATGGGGTTGGGCCGGCGGCGTGTGGCGCACACTCGAGCAGACGAAGGTGCGCACGGTGAGTCTGAAACAGGGAGGGAGATTGCCACATGCAGTGAGGAGTCCAGCACAGGCTGGGAGGACTCTGTCTCTCCGTAAGGAAGTGTTACAGGTCTGAGGTCCATTTTCATGTGGCCAAGTGGGGGTCCACAGACTGCATTGAAGAGAGTGCCCGTCACAGGGGCTCCTTCCTCATGACCTAATTACCCCCCAGAGGCCCCGCCTCCTGATTCCATCTCATTGGAGGTTGAGATTTCAGTATTTGAATTTCGGGGGAATGCAAATATTCAGCCCATAACAATAGGTAATTCAGTCTCATCAGGAAGTCTTATTCGTTTCTTGGAAAAATGAGGATAAAAATATGTACCCTCAAAGGAGCCGGGGAGGTAGCGAGAAAGTTCTGAGAAGCTGTAAGGCCACAGGTAGAAGATGTTCCCCTCCAGGTAGCTGGATAAGATTTGTATAGATGAGTTAAGTAATATTTAATTACAAATAATACTCTGATGAGTAACAGCTTCCGGTAGGCCGGAAGTTAGTTTTGACACCACACCCTACCCGAAATGGGAGATTTCCTCTTTCTGCATTCATTCATTCGTTTTGTTCATTGATTGAGTGATTCATGCAGGCATGCGGTAATTCCAGCAAAGAGCTTCCCCACCATAGGCCAGCCCCGTGCTTTCTGAAGAGACCTCGCCCCAGCGGGAGGAGAAACGCCTGTGAGGAGCACTCTTCTGTGCCTTGGAGTTGCCTGCAGCTCTGGGGCCAGTTAGCACCTGATGTCGATAAACGTGGCGGAAAAGCGCTCCGTGCTGACAGTGCTCCCGGAAGTCCGAAGCTCACTGGTCTCACTGTCTTCCTAGAAAGAACGGAAGCGGCTGGGAACACCCTCGTGCTGGAAGCCCAGACGGGGCCCACGTGACTTTGCAGCGCAGCACCCACAGTGCCGTTTCCTTACACCGGTGTACCCCTGATGGGGGGGGGGGCGCGGGGTCGTCCTTCAGCAGGTTGGAAATAGTGCTTTGTAGCATTTTTTTTTTCTTTTGGCACAGGCTAGTTATGCAGGTCTCTTGATACATGAGCATCCAGCAAATGACATTTTCAGAATAGTATATATCAAGTATCTTAAGTGTTTTTGGTGTCAGACACCTGGTGCTTATGGACTCTTGACCAAAAGACTCAACACGGTGTTGGAACTCACTGTGTGTGCTCATGTAGTTAGACCACAGGGTGCAGACGTGGCAATCACATTAAACATATGCCTGGGGAGTGATTGCATTTCATTTGGTGTTTTCAGATGGGAATGGAGATAAGACAAAAGACTAAGAAAGGCAGAGAGGAAAAAAGCACGGGAAAAGAACGGTCATTTAAAAGTGACAAGAACTTCTCTGTCTGCTCTCTCATCGAACAGGATTATGGAAACTGTTTCGCTATGCAGGGTTGTTTTGAGTTACAGACTGGGTAGGAGTTAGACGTCCTTGCAGGGATAGAAACCATGAGGTGTGTTCCGTCATCCCTCACAGGAGTAGGGGATGCTGTGCTCATAGTCACAGAAAGCCGAGTGGTCTTCGCCTTGCCAGGAGCTGCGCTTCCTGACCCTTTTCTCGTTATTCCACTTGCTGAACTTGCCGCCTGTTAGCCAAGCGGGGCAAACAGACCCGTAGCTGGATGGAGGCGACCAGACTGGGGGTGCTGCGCACCTCAGCCTACCTGCCACGTCGCTTGACGGGTGGGCCACGTTCTTGGCGCACCTGTCAGCCAGGTGTCTCAGGGATGCGTGTGAGATTTATGCTTCAGGAACCTTCCCTTGCATGGGCTCCACCCAAGGTCTTGAACCAAATTTTGAATTCATAGTTGATTCATTTATTTTATTTTAGAAGGTTTTGCAAATTGTATAAGCTTCAGCCCCCGCAACACCCAATTTCCACCCCTGCTCACAATGCATGCGTGGCACATTTCCTGGGAAGTTCCGGCTTGCTTGTTCGTGCTGGGCTCTCTACGGGCAGTTCATTCAGTAGATGCTAGGGGTGTCTGGATTACGGGCGATGAGCTTCTCTACACACAGAGGTTTGGCTCTTGGCTGTTTTAAATAAATGCAGACACACTTACATTAATTAACTAGTGTTTCTGTTCAACTGAGCACTCAACATATCTAATGTAGAATTCTAAACCACAAAACGAATAATCTCTTCAGATCAAGGTTTAGAGAAATAGAATAATAGTAAAATGTATGTAACATGTCATAATAAGGTATTTGTTTTTAGGGCTCTCCAAATAAGTCTGCCACGTGCTACCCCTAGTTGAAATAATCCTACATTTTAACTCCTCCTTACAGAGATGATGTGAATTGAAAGCAGCTTCATAACCTCTGACCTCTGTACGGTGTTCAAGGCTTAGAGGTCCCGATGTCTTAGGGACCTAGCTGTCCCAGAGCCCCCACTCTGGGTGCCACTCGGTAGGAGGTAGTAAGGGACTCAGTGGTTTCAAGCAAGTCTTCTCTCTATTCGGTTGTTCTCAGGGAAAGTTGCCTTTCTGAAATACACCAAGTGAGTAGAAGTTATCTTCGGCATTACCCCACCTCTCATCTCAAGGTCCCCTCACCTCTCTACGGTCTCCTTCATCCAGTTGACTTGGAAGGAGCCATGAGCTCTTGGAGTTCAGGAGGAACTTAGACTATGTCTCGTAGGCCAACCCTGAGCTGTTTCTTGGATGGTCTGGACAGCATCCTGGACAAGCGCTGCCCTTGGCTGCCTGGACACACCCAGTGATGGAAACACCACCACCTCCATCACTCGCCTGCACCCTTGTGCCTTTGCTCTGATGGTAAGAATGTGCTTCCTGACATTTGGCTGAAACCTTCTTCCCTGTCTGTGCATTCACACGTCCTACCTCCCTGTTCACTGGCTTCCTGGCAGCTCCCTGCCTCCTTTGCCGGAGTGTCTGTCCAGGAACTAACTCATGACTGAAGTTCTTACTCCTCTAAGGACTTTTCTATCAACAGGAAAAACGTAGAAAAAAGTAATATAATTATCCTGTAAGATCCCCAAAGAATAATTAAGAAATTCCAGGTTCTGGCTTACAAAAGGGATGCTGTTCCTTGCCTGTCAATCACATCTTGGAAGGTGCCCCCTCAGCCCTCTCTGTCTCATGGCAGCCTAGCAGGGAGCCCTGAAGGGACCCCTGGGGCGCCCAGCAGGCGTAGAACACTGACCCTGGACTGGGACTGACACACCTGACGAGGGGTGGGACCTGGGTGAGTGAGACACAGCTTCCCGGATGGTCCTGTCTATTCTCATCAGTAACACCAAGAGGTTTGGCTCTTATCGACCTCAGAGACGCCCTCCTGCCGGGAGACGGCTTTGGCAGGGCGTGGCTATTATCCAATCGTGCACTTATTTAGATTTACGGGCTACAGAATTCCAGTCGTCACGGTGCAAGCAGAATGCTCCTATTTCTGTACATTTGGGTGAATTTAACCTTTGAAAACCCTAGTGACTCTAGTGCAGTAACATGGGAAGTTGTGTTTCTTTTAAAAATTAAATCGTCTCTCAGTAGATGCTAATTTTCATCTCTGGTAAGTGCTTGTTAAATCATTTCAAGCCATGTTGGTATTGGATTATTAAGTATCACAAGAGAGCTGCCGGAGAGTTGTAAGTGGATAAAATGCATATGAATTACAACAGTTTACTTCTAAGCAGTCTGTTAATGTAGTCAGTCAGCACTTAGAAGTCTTCCTTTGTACCTCAACTGTGTTCAAGCACTGAAGATTAAAAACTAATTATGCATGTGTCGTCAATACCAATATTTATAATTAATTTGATTTGCAGTACTAAATAATAAACTGGGTTAAAATTTTAACAGGTTATGTGAGTAGTCATTAATGTGTTCCTTTTCTATTGCCGTATTCATTTTTAGGAGTATAGTAAATGAGTTTTGAAGGCATGTGCAGCCCAGATAAAGCCCAGTGAAGATGATTATTTAGCAGCTCCCAGATTGTTCTCACAGCCTTTCCCTTCAGCCCATGGTGGCGCTGCGCATTTCCAGAGATGAAAAGAGCTCTGGGAACAATGAATTTCTGTGAGTTGCATATTTGTCCATTAGGACAGAGACAGTCCTTGGGAGTGGGGGGCTGTGATGGAAGGCGGGGACTGATAAAGGCGCATCTTGGGTCGTGTTCCTTCAGGAGGATACAAAGCAATGATGATGCGTAACCTCACCCGCGAGTGGACAGAGCCAAGTGTGAGATGGCGTATTTGAGTCATACCTGTGACACTCTGACACTCGTGTAGTACAGATGGCACTGCGGAGTCCTTACTCCGTTTTTAGAATATAGACATGTCTTCCCTACCCCCACCGACCGATCTTGGCAGCTCCATAATTACTGACTTGTTCCTCGGTGTCGTGGAAACATCCAGGTTACTCCCATCATGCTCCCTCGCAAGGTGCCGGATTCATTTTAGCTGCCGCGCAATTAATCGTTGAATGACTTAAGTGAATTAGCGTTAGGTAATTCTGTGGTGCTCCGATTCTGATGTTCTAGATAAAACCAGAATGATAGTCCTCTATGGCCCTATTTCCCATTTCTTTGCCTTAATGCACATTTGTCCTTGTACAAACATGGACTGCCCGTCTTCCATTCCTGCTTGGCCAAGTCACAGCCTTTCGTTGGCGTTCAGCTCAGAGCTTTCCTTCCCGTCTAGGCTTTCTGATTGCAGGAGGGAAGAATTGCTTCTTCCTCAGCTCTGGCAGCTACTTTGTAGCTGTTTGGCATCTAGAGGACCATAATACACATCAGGGTCTTCAGTACTGAATTACACAATCCAAATCAGAATTGGCTTGTGAAGGATAGTAAATAGGGTATAATGGAAACTAAATACCTATTCTTTGCAAGATTTCATTATAAACATATACAACTTGTATATATTTGGAAGAACATTGACTAGTATTCGAACTATTACCAAGGCAGACTGCTCAAGTGCCAAGCACCAAGCGCATTAGCCTAAGCCTCCAGAACTTTCCCCTACTAGGAGAATATGTTATCACTTTCATCTGAGCATGCAAGTAGGCAGCTCTTAGGCAGGGGGCGGTCAGGTAGCAAGGGCCTGCAAATAAGTTGAGCAAAACTTAGGGGGAATTGAGGCCTGGCTGGTGTAGCTCAGTGGATTGAGTGCAGGCTGCAAACCAAAGAGTTGCTGGTTCAATTCCCAGTCAGGGCACATGCCTGGGTTGCGGGCCAGGTCCTCAGTGGGGGCCGCGTGAGAGACAACCACACATTAATGTTTCTCTCCTTCTTTCCCTTTCTCTTTCCCTTCCCTACTCTTTGAAAATAAATAAAATCTTAAAAATGTGCTTTTTTTAAAAACCTAGGGGAGATTGAAAGAGAGAAAAAAGAAAGTCGGGGCTCTGATCTCATAAAGAGCATGGAAGTCTGAGCGAGTGCACACCACCCCTCAGGCACCTGCTTCTGTGTCACGAGGCACCTGGGCTGCTCCGTGCGGCCCTCTGCATCACCGTAGGGGGTGCCTTGGTGACTGTGGCCTGGGGTGGGGGTTGTGAGTGACTCAGACTGTGGGACCTGATAGGCAGTTGCTGGGGACAACTGCTCTCCCGTGCTTTGTCTTGTACAATTGGTTATGTGCGTACGTGTGTGAATAGAACAAAACGAGCCGTGCAGTCACCGCTCCGTGTTCTGTGTTCACCAGGTGTCAGCATTCCAGAAGGTAAAACCCCACCTTAGGAAAAATCCTTCCGGTACGCGGAAACCGAGGTTCTCACACTAAGGTGGACAAGTCCGCAGCTGTCTGGGGTCTGTCTCAGACCTGCCCTCAGGTCTGCACCGGCCCCACTCCAGGGCCTGCTCACCTCCACACCACCTGCCTCACTGGACACGGACTCCTCGGGGGCAGGTCGCGTTGCATGCATCTTGAGGGCTGAATGTAGCACATGCGCCAGTTGATTAAAGTGATTTTTGAAGGAGCGCTCTTCTCTCCCCACCCCTTTGTTATTATAAAATATTTTTAAAAAGATAAGTATAGGGAATAATGTAAGGAACACCAATCTACTAAATGAGTAGTTCTCAACCAAGAGTGACTGTGCTCCCCTGGGGCACGATTGTGCAATAGCTAGAGGCCTTCGTGATGGGCTTGACGGGGGGAGGCGCTCCTTGCATGTCCTGCGTGGGAAGGCCGGCGCTGCTGCTGACCCCCCCCCCACGCCCTGCCGCGCAGAGGGTGGCCTTTCTCAACAGAGATCCATCGTCGGCAGCGCCAAGGCTGAAACGCTGAGTAACTGATCTCAGAAACCATACACCTTTGAAGTCCTCCTCCACCCCTCGTGATGGCTCCTTTCCTCCTGAAGTAGGTGTCCCTGGTCACGCGTCTGTGTATCTACTAGCAGTGTGTTCCCTACTGCGTATCCGTGAACAAGACAATGGGTTGTTTCACTATCATCTGTGAGCATCATTCAGCAAGCTGCCTTTTTTCACTTGAAATGATCTTTTTCATATGTCTATTTTTGTACATAAATGTAGACCTCATTTATCAATCTAAATAGCAGTGTGATATTCTATTCTGTGGATACACCACAATTTATTTATCAACCTCCGTTTTGGTATTTAAATTGTATCTTTCCCTTTTTAAATCCAGTGACTCAATGCACATCCTAATGCATGTGTGTGTACGCCAGAGCTCCTCTAGGCTTTGTACAGAGAACTCGCGTTTCTGGGTTACGCCATGTGAACTTCGACCAACAGTAAATGTGCATGTCCATTTCCTCACAGCTTCTCCAGTGAGACTGTCAATGGTAATTTTTGAGACAAATTCTTTCTCTTACATTGTAGAGTCTGCTGGGAGTCCTTAATAATTAATCTTAAAAAGATGATTGGATTCCTTTACCATTTTATATGGATAGTCATTCACATGACTCATTTCTATTGCCTTCTATCTATGTTTGGAAGCAAAGTAAATGAATTAACGTAAGTGCCTTTTTCAATAGGTCACAATGCCTCTCATCCAACTGCCACCCAAACGTCCATTCCTGAGGCTGCAGGTCCAAGCTCAGGGAAAAAATCCAGGGGTGACCATCGACTCTCCCTTTACCCTTGACCACAGCTAGGCATCCCAGCCTTAACCTTTTTAAATGCGCCCGGTCCTCTTCTCACCGGTGATCACGCAGGCTGGGTCTTCCTCGTGTGGTGGAATCCCAGCAGCAGCTTCTTCCCGCTGACCTCCTGCCCCCAGCACTCCCTTCCTCCAGTTAGTTTTCCACTCCATACAGGGTAATCTTTCTAAAACCCAACACTGTTGTCCTTAAAGCCCTTTCCTGGCTGCTCATAAGAGAGTTCGAACACCTTAGCAGGGCCGGGCACCTGCCTGCTCCTCTGGCCTTCTTGCTAACGACTGTTTCCCCCTAATGAGTCGCTGAAGTCAAGTGGAACCACCGGCTTTCCCCGTAAAGCTCAGCTTGCCTTGCCCTTGTACCCGCTGCGCTCGGTGCTGGGAGGGCCTCGGCAATCGCTCCGTCTGGCTGCTACTGCTCATCCTCCAGGTATCTGAGGGCATGTCTTCTCCGTGAGGATGTCTCCCCTCATCCTTCTCTCGCGCCAGGGAGGGCGAACATCCCTCTTCCTCCTGCCCTGACTAGGTCACACCCCACTGATCACACTCCCTGATTGTTACCTCTGACACGCCTGGTTTCCCCCCTGCAACGGGAGCTCCTGAGGACAAGAGCTGTCTCTTTTTGTTTTCACGTCTTTGATTCCTTCTTAACTTTAAAGCATCTCCTGTTCCTCCAGTCTTGAGCCCGGCCCTGGGTTCCAAGAGCTGACATATTCTTTGAAATCTCACGTGAGGGGTCGGCAGATTTCTACAAGAGCCAGCCCCCCCATGCTGACCTTCTCCAAATGTCTTCTATATCTTAGATTCACCATATTGTGGAGTTTATTTCTCCCCATGTACTTTCATTAGTTTTTTTTAAAAGCCCACAGCATCTTAAAGGAAATGTAAACCACATGCTTGATATGTATTCTTTCAATAAAAAGAAAAATGTAAATTGATGTTCAAAAGCCTTTGGGGCTTTTTAATAAATACCACTTTCAAGTTGTTTTTCCCCCCACAGAATTATTATAAAGGAAAATGCCTTCAAAGAACAGAAGGTCTGGCTCAATCCCAAACTTGAAAGAAGCACCATTTTACTCAGTTCCAAACTTGGGCAAAGCCCTTACACGAGAGCCCCGAACCCCCAAATCCCCACTGTGTGTACTCTTTGGTCGAGGCAGAAGCAGAGGATAACGAGCTTTTATCTATCTCTGCATCTGTGAAGTGTAATTTGTTGGTGGAAAGGGTTCTGTACCTACAATCAAAGCATTTGGGTTTTAGCCTTGACCCGTGCTGGCACAGGGGTGCCATCCCTGTTATTCCTGCATTATAACATGGGTGGGCTCATCCGGGGGCCCGGGCAAGTAAGGAAGTGGGCGCAGCACCCAGCGCTCCCTACTCGCAGCCTGCGGTGGGGGGGTCGATTGATGCGGCCTCTTTGGAGGGGAGCTGGGCAATGTCTGCAGAGATCTGAAGCAATGCAGGGGATCCTTGACCTCAGTAATCTGACTGCTGCATCTGTACCCTATAGATCTACTCACGAAACTCTGTCAACATGGGAGCATGAGAATACTAATTGTACTGAAGACTTTCATTAGAAAAAAGATATAATCTAAATGAACATACTTGGGAACTGGTTAGACACAGTAATGGAGCCGTAAATGATCACACACGTATTTACTATTTTGGAAAGAGCACCAAGATACAATACATGGGGGAAAAAAAGGCCGGGTATGTCAGGGTATATATTGGACTGTCCCATGACTGGAAGGGAGCAATATGGGGAAGGACACACACAGTGCAGGTGGGAATATATATATATATTTCACAAGTCGATACAGAATACTGTTTGCTGGTAGGATATGTAAGAATATACACAAGCGGTTACCTTGGGGGACAGAGCTTGGGGAAGGCTTTTCATTTTCACCGAATGCTGCCACCGCACTTAAACGCTCACCCGTGCACCCGTGTGGGCAGCGGGCTTATGGGGTAGTTGTGCTTTCTTTTCCATACTTGTTTATACCCACGGGCACACACTCATGTGCGCATTCACACACACAAGAATATTTCAGTAATGTTTAAAGGAAAAAAATCATACCGCCGCTTAGACTAGTAATAGAGAACCCACACTTCAGAACAGGTAGATTTGGGTGTGATTCCTAGCTAAGTTCCCGACCTGGTTATGTTGCTGTGGGGAAAGGGAGCTCTCTAAACCTGGCTCCCTGTAGGAAATTGGAGGACAATAACCAACTTTTTAAGCCTGTTATGAGAAGGACATTATATAATAAATAATGCATAAAGCTGAATATAAGATAACACGGTAAAACCTCGTTATGTTTATAGTTATTGTTTTGTTATTACTATCACAATTAGATAGCTGACACCTTTAAACCTCTTTCTTCGTTAAGAAGACTAGTTCTAGGCAGTTTGGACCGCCACCGCGGTTCAAGGCTAGCTACAGGAAAACTGCTGGGAGAGCGGGCCCCTGATGAGGTCCAGGTGTTATCCACAAAAGGCCCAAGTATGTTGGAGCAGCGGTTTCATTTGAAACATGTTCCCCACCTACCGTGTATGGCCCTGAATGTCAGTGCCGTGTCCCTTGGTGAGACACGGCTTCTTAACCAGCTCACCGTATTTAGTGCTCCCTTCTTATAAGAAGCTCCGGTGCCAGACACGCTCTAGAACCCCTGGTCTTCACCTCGGTGTCCTCCAGTGGACCCAGGGTTTCGTGCATCCCCGGAATAGACTTTTCTAGAGTTTGAAAAAGTTAAAGTGCACTCCTGACCCCAAACCATTTCTTGATGCAGAAAAGAAATTGTTCCTGGAAGTGCTTCAGGGGAAAGATTTGGAGGAGCAGCTTTCCATTATGGCTTGAATTGCAAACTCACATTAAAAAACATTAAGGATAATAAACTGGAAATTCAATTACCAGGCTTGAAGCCAGAACGCCGCACACTCGATTTGGATTTGCATCTTAACTTACAGCTCGTCCCTGCCAATGTTACTTACATTCAGACCTTCGCTCGCCGTATGAAAAGCACTTAGTGGCACAGCTGATTTCCCACCAAGTGCTTTTTGATGGGCCTGCCCAAATGTCGATTTGGAGATGAGTTTAAATTAGGAGGAAATTTAAAATATTTCTCCCTTTTATTTTTATATTTTTATTAGGGCACTGGGGGAATCCACCGCATTTCGTGACAAGGGTTTGACATTTCCACCCGGCGCTGTCCGTCTCTTCCTGGAAACCAGTCGAGGTTTCTGTTGGGTTTGCAAACTAATCCGTCCCTACGACACTCACATGGGGACATGAGGCGCCTGCCCTTGTGAGGACGGGTCCTGGTACGGGGCCTGGACAACAGCGAGGGGGCGTGGTATAGCCTTGCCAACGAAAGCAACTCTAAGAGTGTGAATTTGGGGCTTGCCCTGATTTATAAAAAATAATTCGGACGTCCAGATGAGGGCTTATGTGTGAATCAGGATAAACGACCCTCCACATGGACCTTCCCCATCTTCCCCATTCCTTTCCCAGGAGCGGCAGGACTTGGCCGTGAAGGGTGTGGGCTGCGCGAGCTGCGTTGTCCGCGTTCCCCCCGTGTAAATCCACGCTGGGTGGTCTGTCAGCTCTGACATATACAGAAAAGTGCTTAAACTTTTTGTGCCTGAAGAATGAGCTGTAAGAGGCAAATTCAGGTCACAGGGGCCTTAGCCTCTCATCTGAAAGCCTGGAATGAGGAAGAGAGCAGTACCTATCTTCTAGGGCCGAATAATGGTTAAAGGAGTTAATAGTGCACGGAACACTCTTACAACAGTGCTTGGCCATAGTGAGCACTCGGTAAAAATTAATTTTTATTATTATGAGGTGCGACTCACAGAGGGCTCACCGGAGTCGCAGATGACTATGCTGGGCATGAGAACACAGTGGTTGCTCTTTGGATGCCTCCGAGGAGTTCGGCTTCTGTCTAGAGCCAAGAATCTCAGTTTTGGATGCACATTGGTATCACCTGGTGTCAAAGTATAATTTTTCAAAATTTGAAAACTTGACCCTTGCCAAAGGTTTATTTTATTCATTTAAAGAGGAACCAGAAGGATAAGTTCCAAGAGAGTTAGAAATAACGAATAGATATAGGTTCTGAAAAACATGCGGGAATAAGATTGCTAGATGAGATACCAAATAGCCTAATGCCTTAGGAGGTTTAAAAAAACTATAATCTTGGTATTAGACAATTATTAGCATCTCTCCTGAGAAAAATGTGTGATGTGTCTACATTGTAATTGGACCAGAGTATACAGCATTTTAGACTTACTCAGTGGTGGTTTTCAAACTTGGCCTGGACCACAACCACCTGGGGACTTGCTAAAATTACGGAATCCCAAACCCTATTTTACTTTAATAAGCCTGGACTTCTGTTTATTATTATTATTATTATTATTATTATTATTATTATTATTATTATTATTATTATTATTATTACCTTTCTAGGTAATTCTGTTATGTATCAAGGCTTGAGACAGCGTTCTAACAAGGAATATCTACTTTGACAGAGTTGTGAAATATCCTAGTAAGTAGTTAAATGAAGGTACATCACCCTAAAGGATTAGATGGTTTGGGGGTTGGGTTTGTTATTGGATGGTCCGGCATGGCATTGGAAGGCTCTATGGTTATTCTTTTGCCGATCGTCAAGTTTTAGAATTTTTTCTGAATGCTGGACGATGTTGAAAACCTACATGCTGAGATGTGGCTTTGGGAACCCAGGGCTCAGAGGCTCCCTAGGTGGGTTGAATGTGCTCCATTGAGAACTACTGGTCTGTAAGTTTGCCTCGTTTTCTGACTAGTCTACATCTCACGCAGTTTTAAGGACATGGTGTATGTTCCGCGTTACGTATTTAGTTAAAAGGTTAATAAATTGAGTGCAGACCGATTTGGAAAAGCTCGTGTTAGAGAGGACGCAGGTTTGTCTGGCCAGGCTTCAGTGCAGGTGGAAGCCCCGGCAAGGAGTGGCCCTCCACGGTCAGCCGCGGGAAGGCAGCGGGGAATTCTCCCAGTGCCGTGCCTTCCTGTCCGGTGCACTGTCCATGCGGCTGGACCCAGTTCACACGTCTCTCGAGTGTGACTAAGCTATCTCCTCCTTCCCACCATTCTAGACAAATCCGTCCTGTCAAACACATACACTCTTCTTTTCTTCCAGTCCTTGGAAAAGTCTTAGAAGGGAATCTCCTTATCACAAGATGAAAATAGTTGTGACTGCGTTCTATTTTACTCTCACAACCTCAAAGTTTGCTGAGGCAGCTCAGCTGTTCTCAACTCCAGGGTTGCCTACGTGTCGCCCTCAAGGTGACGCTCCCCGCGCCGCGTTGCGGCTGGTGGCAAGGCCGGCGAGGGATGTAGGAGGCAGACCCCTCAGCTCCCTCATCGTGGTCTGCGGTGAGGGGTCATCAGTCTTCCTTGTGGGTTGGTTTCTTTCATCCTTCTCCCCTCCCTGCTTTCATGGGGGCATGCTGGGACAGCGGTGAAAGTTACCTTCGCGGCTGTCACCGAAATGCGTTGGAAGAGAAAGCCGTTCGAGGTGGAAAATAACATCAACAAGGGCTGGGGTTCAAGATGCAACTCGGTGCCCAGGAGTTGGCTGAGGCATAAGTACAGTAAGAAAGTGGCTGCATTTCTCTCCCGGAGACAAAGCGGGGTGTTTGTTTCTGCTCCCGACAGGGAGGAGGAGGAGGAGGGGCAGGAGGGAGCGGAGAGGCCGGGTGACGGCAGGAGGCTGGGCCGCCATGCAAGGTAAAGGGCCCGGGAAGGCCTCTGGGCGCAGGGCTGCGAGGAGGCTTCAGGACAGGCCGGCTTCGTGTGCAGCTCTCGGCGTGGCTGTGGGACGAGCCCTGTGCTTCGCAACCCTGTTCCCAAGTCTTCAGGGAAGTCTCTTTCACACAAAGGCATCGAAGGCAAATATGGGTACATATGGGAATTATAAAAAAATGGCATGGGATTTCATGGCTGGAGGAAGATAACAGAATCAGCATACTTGGAAGTGATAACCAAAAGGAAACCGTGATTGTGGAAATCTTTGAGAGAACTTTGAAGGTACTGGGGTTCTGAAGTGGGGTTCGAGGCAGTCTCACGTGTCCCTCGGGTGGGGTCCCGTTGAATCCACTCTTTCCACAATGGTTTCACAGAAGAACGAGGAATGTATGGACGTCTATGGGGTCTTTCCGGAAAAAGTGCAGCCGTTGTCAAAGTAACGAGAACAGTTTGTGCAACATCGATGTAGCCTGGCAGCCGAGGAGTGTGGACTGGAGTGCACATGTGTGAACAATGACAACTTCACTACACTAGTCAGTGGAGGAGGCAGATGCCACTGAGTGAGCATGTGTGTTGTGTGGCTGTCACATTGAAAATGACTGAGCAAGTAGAGCAATGAATCTGCATCAGATTTTGCATTAAGCTTGAACACTCCTCCACAGAAACTATTCGGATGATTCAGAAGGCCGCAGCTATGGGCAACTGGTGATTGGCAGCTTCGCCAGGACAACGCGCCCACTCATGCATCATGTCTGGTGCAGAGTATTTTTGTGAAACATCAAATCACCCAGATTTGGTGCCCTGCGACTTCTGCCTTTTCCCAAAACTAAACCTTTGAAAGAGAAGAGATTTTAGACAGTCGATAAGATTCAGGAGAATACAGTGAGGCAGCTGGTGGTGACTGGGAGACCTGTGTGAGGTCCCAAGGTGCCTACTTTGAAGGGGACTGAGGCGTCATTGTCCTGTGCACAGTGTTCCTTGCATCTTCTTCAATAAATGTCTGTATTTTTCATAGTGCACGGCTGGATACTTTCTGGACAGGCCATCATATGTAGTATATACTATATACATTAAATATATTATACACCATGCAGAACCTCAAGAACACTCAGATATGCCTCATCCAGGGGATGAGAATTTAGTCTTGAAGGTAAGAGAGATATATACAAACAGCTAGACTTTAACACCAGGGAGATTCCAACTATTTTAGATGCGCTTAACCCGAGGCCGTTCCTTCCAAGTCAGAAGGGATCTCTTGCGATTGAAAAGCTATCACAGGTTTTCTGGAGGAAGTGGTGTCTGAAAGAAGCTTTGAAAAATGGATTGCATTTGGATGTAAAGAGGGGGGAATTACAATTACAATTACTCCCTTTTATTCCTCCCACGTAACCACTACTTCCATCAAGACACAGGATATATTTCTCATCTCGAGGTTTCCTGGTGCCCGATGCAAGCACCGCCCCACGACCCTGCCCTCCGGGCAGCTACGGCTCCGGTTTTCCCACCGTGGCCTAGGTTTGCGCCTGGCGCTCGCCTGCACCATCTCACCCGGTCCTCACACCAGCGCTTTGATGTAAACACACTGACTGTCGCCGCTAAGCACAGGCAGGGACAGCTCTGCCTAGTCAGCAGTTCGCTCCAAGTCGCACCGTTAGAGAATGGCAGAGCTAAAACTTGAACCCAAGAATAATTCCAAAGTCCCAACTCTCACCCCGCACACAGCGGGGGAAAAACACGAGAAGAAGAGAACTGTAGGGTATGTGTGGTCAATAATGACTGGTTTGACTGCGGTGTGAGGTGTATGAGGGAAAACTAGAATTCCGTGGTTTCCCGTGGATCTCCTTTTTCTCAGTAGAAGGTTGTATATACCCATAATTCTCCAACATTCTAGTAACTCTGACCCCTGAGCCTACAGGGTTAAATCACCTTCTAAACGACTTTTTATTTTACATGTCAAAGAGTGTCCTGTTTATGAGGCTGACTCCCAGTGGGCCCTGTGAGCATCAAGTGTCGACGTCATAGTGTTTGCTGTTATTTATACACATGCAGGCACACATTTGTGCAGAAATAAACACACGGGGCACACACGGGCATCTGTGCTGAAGTGTGCGGCCCAGTGTCAGCGCGCTGTCAGATTTAAGTGAGCCGCACGACTCTATAGATAGCCCTGGTTTCCCAGTTTCAGGAATGAAAGGCTCCAGAGCAGCTGGACTGAAATCTGAGAAAGAGCAGAAGACAAGTCTGGAAGCCAGAGTCCGTCTGAGAGTGCTGAGTGAAGCGTGTAACTTCATAGGTTTGTGGAGATGCCTAAATGGATTCAAAACAAAACAAAACAAAACAACAAAACCCTGACATGCTAAGTGATTTTAAAAAACAGCTTAATCTCCAAACAGTGAAAGGTATTGATTAGCCCATATCAATCATGGGCGTTTGCAACCCTCTCGGAGAGACCATTACAATTTAAAAGCCGAGCGGAGTTCAGGAGTAGACAGGGGCCAGTGGGCCGCGTGGTTTAAGGAAGGGACAGCAGAAGGCTCCACCGCCCCTCCGAGATCTGCCCCCCACCCGTTGATCGTTTCTGGAATCCCACCATTCAATGTTTTGACTTTTAAAATTCAGTGCCTTCCACAGTCCAACCCAGTGTCTCCTTCCAGACTTGATTCCTACAGTGCCCCCCATTCCTGCCTGCACCCCTGAGTACTGTGTGTGCCCCCCACACTGCCCCCCGAACATGCCATCCACTTTGCTGTGCTCTGCTGCTTGGTTCCTGCTCTTGGCTCCACCCACGTGTCCTTCCTTCATCTACAGGCAAAGATGCTCCTCCCTCTTTAAAGCTCATCTTAAATAACCCCTCCCCGTGACATTTGCAAGACTCTCCTCCACTACCTCCCGACCCCGGTGGGATCCATGTGTCCTCCTTGCTGTCCCCGTACCACTTTGTTCTTGGGCTGCGGTGGAAGGTGTCGCATCCTTTCGTGGTCTGCCCCTTGCCTGAGGGAGCGCTGACCTCTTGGTGGCCTTCACGTGGGATCCTGGCTCCAGCAACATTCGGTTCACCAGGGGCTTGTTAGAAAACGGAATGTCAGACTCTGCCCCAGGTACCCTGTGGGACGGATGCCCTTTAACACAGTCCCCCGGGGGCTCCCTGTAAACATTAACGTTTGAGAAGGTCGTCCTCGAAGAGGGAGAACGTGATTTAGAGAGTCTGTGCTCCCTCCCAGCACCTGGCAGTCGGTGTGTTCACTGCACAAATGACCCGAGTCTCATGCCAGATGCTGCATTAGCGCCAGAGCTGCACAGGGATCGGAGCAGCTGCAGTGTGGCTGGGGCTCAGCCGCCCAGGGACGTGGCCGGAAGGCCCAGCCCGCTGAAAGCCCTGAAAGGGCCTTAGGACCAAGTTGGTCTGAGAAACAAAAGACTGGACGTGTTGAATGGATTCCTCCCCGGGGAGACTTCCCAGAGCACTTACATGTGGCTGTGTCTCGTGACCCTACCCGAGGGGGTTGTAGTTAGTGTGCGGCGCGCCCCAAACTTATTTGATCCTAAGAACTTCATTTCTTTATTGCGTAGGGCCCATCATGCGGATGGCAGTTTTTCGAGACGTACGTTGGGAACCATTGCACTCTCGTAAGTCTGGAGTCCACTTTGCTCAGCTCGATGGCTGTCTTTGTATTGTCTTACCTGGTGATTTCACTGTTGGACGTCTCCCCAGCTTTTCTTCTCAACTGAATCGTGAGCTCTTGGGGCAGGAAGAAAAATAGCACGCTTATTTGTTTTTCTATGCTCACTTTCACGCTGGCACTCAGTCAGCATTGGCTGATGGTTGCTCCGGGTCCACCTTGTACCGAGCAAGGGCGATGGCGTGGCGAACGCTTGAGAAATATCGGATCAACGCCAAGTCTAAAGGCGATGGGACATCATGGGGAAGACATTTGGATGGGGGGTGTAACCCCGGCTTTGCCATCAGCTGTGCTGATTTTGAGTCTGTCACTCATCTCTGCCAGGCCCCAGCCTCCGTGGTATCGGCTGACCGTGGCTGCTGGGTGACAGGCAGTCTCCTGTGGGGTCTGGATCTGCGAGCTTGTGGCTCTTTAGGTAGATCGTAGAGACCATTGGAGAGAATTGAATTTAATTTTAGGGAAAATTCTATCCTCTGTTTTCCTGGAAATAGAGCTTGAAAATGAGGGGAAGTCAATGTCGTAGCATAATTTAGAGGACAGTCGCCTTCAAGGCTGCGCTCCAGAGGGTCCTTGAGAAAGGCTTCTCAGGCCTGAAGCCCGCGACCTGTCAAATAATGGGAAGAATGGCATGTCCCTCTATTGTTCCTTCTGAACTGGAATGTGTCAGAGGATAGTTAGCCTTGCTAATTTTAAAAGTTGCTACTAGGAGTGGAATTAGATGGTAGCCGCCCCAACTAAGGAGTCGAGAGAGGCGTTGCACTCGAAAGCATCGTTTTCCCCAGGTTCAAAGCCAGTTTCTTACCTTAGAACGCACGGTTCTTCCAAGTTCCTCAAAGCACATTACACTGATGACCCGAAATGTTCATATTCTCATTTCGTGGACAGGGAAACAGAAGTCCAGTGTGGAGTCAGCTGGCCAAAATCCCACCACATCCTAGCCAGAGCTAGGGTTGGTGTTTCCCCACTGACAGATATGCAGAGGGTCTATTTCAATCAGAAGCTGTCTTCCCTCTGAAATGTGTGTATGAATGTGCTTATTGGACGCTGTGTATTTATGTGTCCCCTACAAAACACATCATTTCCTTGGAGCCTGCAGATAAACAATGATCATTGGAAACGGACAGGGTGCTGTGTCAGGTTTGACATACTGTAACACATAATCTACGTCCGAATGCTTCTTGTGATGAGCAGCCTTCACGTACCCCACATCAGGGCCCGTGATTAACTGGCAATTGGCTGGTGTTAATTATGAGGTGCATCCTGTAAATCCGTCTGCAGACGGGGCCCCGGGAAGGCCTGAGGACAGCCGAGGTCTGCCGCGGGGTGGCAAGCAGACGTGGGCCTGGCGCTCTTCCTCCGCAGCCCACATCTGCCTCCTGGCTCCTGGCAGCCCCCACCGCGCATCTCAGCCTCTATTTCCATCTCAATGAGGTCACGGCCAACGTGATTGCACCTCCCCCTGGCAGGGCCCAGTCCACCAGCCTTGCTCTTTCTTCTCCCCCTTGGCCTGTTACATCGGAGGACTTGTAGCTCCTTATGATCTGCTGGGCATTAATATTCACAACCTGGCTCCAGGGAGCTACGCTTCACTGAGCACATTTTCACCTGAAAGGACTTGTTTAATATAAACATTTGGTTAATATTCTGTACATTTGAAAGTATTTTATCAGCATCGGTGTAGGACCAAAAGTCATTTAAATTCAATGGGAACTGATTATGCGCCAAGAATCGGTCCTTTCCAAAAGAGTGTCCCCCCCCAACTCTCATGTATACGTTATAAAACTCACTTACACGGTTGATGGGCACACTTTGCGGACCAGCCAGCCGCCCTGCATGCTGCCCGACTGAGTATGCAGCGGCTCTGATGCTGGTGTTAAATGGGGGAGAATGTTATACAATCTTGCTTTTAAAACTGTCTAAATATAATTACTGGTGTCTTTGGAGTGATCATCATTATCATCACAAGAGCTCATCAGAGGAAACACACAGTTTGATGAGGACCCTCCACGCCCAAGGCCCTGCCCCCTTGTGGGCAAGGACATCGTTCTTCCTTTTCGCTCCTTAAAGAACCCCAGCTCTTCTTGGGGCCCCTTTCCAATTTTTCTTTACATGTGTCTCTGTGAAACTCATTACCCCAAAGGGTTGTTAGACAGGTAGCTCTAAGAAAGGGTAAAATCAATGAGTGGAAAATGAACTCGGAGGTGGCTATTGGGGTTGGTTTGAATGACCTTCCAAACATTTGGGTGAAGCAGTCACAAAAATAGACTTGTTACTTTTTATTTGAGGCACCTGTTGGATACTGATTATTTCCTTTAAAATGTTTTTGCTGCCCTGGCTGGTGTAGCTCAGTGGATTGAGCGCGGGCTGGGAACCAAAGGATCCCAGTTCGATTCCCAGTTGGGGTACATGCCTGGGTTGCAGGCCAGGTCCCCAGTGAGGGCCATGTGAGAGGCAACCCCACATTGCTGTTTCTCTCCCTCTTTCTCACTCCCTTCCCCTCTCTCTAAAAAATAAATAAATAAATAAATAAAATCTTAAAAAAATGTTTTTGCTGTGAAAATAACTTACTGTAGAGGAACACGCATGTTTGTGTGTATACATATAACAAGTAGAAATCTACAGGGTGGTGCAAGGGTGGGTTTGCAGCTGTTCCTATGAAAGTAATATAATAATTAACACATAGTAACACAAGAATAAACTCTGTTTCACAGAATCATGATGATAAATCTCCTTTTGCCCCCACCCTGTATGTGGCCAGCACCCAGATCAAACACCCACTTGGCGCCCTCTGGACAACTCCTTCTATCCCATGGAATGAACCCCATCTTCAAGTTTAGCGGGAGTTTGTTCTTCTTCAGGGCTCTGCAGGATGCTCGTGATAAATGGACTCATGGATCAATTCTAGTATTGTCAGACGCTAGGGAGGTTTCTGTTTGGGGCTATTATTCTAAGCGATGTTGCTATGAGCAGTCTCATTGGTACACAAATACAATTCTATCTCTAGAACACATACTTTCGAATATGATCACTGAGTCATAATATTTGCATTTCTTCACTTTTTCTGGATAATGTCCAGCTGTTTTCCAAATTGGTGTTGCCAGTTACATTTTTACCCAAAGTATGTTTCAGATGTCCCACATCTTCATCAATTCTTCCTATTTCCAGACTTTTAAATTTGAGCCAATCTATGGGTGTGCACTGTGACCTTACTACACTTTTTATTTGCACTTTTCTGATTATGAATGAGATGTGCATTTCTGATGTGTTAATTGGCTGTCTGGAATTCTTTTGTGAAGCATCTGTTTAAGTACTTTGCTCATTTGTTTCGTGGCTAGTCTGTCTATGCCTTATTGATTTGATTTCCTGATAAAGAAGTGAGAGACTATTACAGTGTCTACTTAGAAAGTACCCAGCATTATGAGCTGGAGCTTTGATATATTTAACCGTGGTCAAGACAAAAAATCAGTATAGATTGCCTAGGTTGAGCCTACTATTTCTCATATGCTTATGGATTTCTACAGTAAAGAAAATGGGGGTCATTCAAGGCCATTGGGACCACCTATTTCAGCGTCAAGGGTCTTGTCCTTGTAGCGGGGTCATTTTGGAAGAGCTCTGGCTGCAGCAAGGATTTAATGATGCGTGCCCTGGAGTTCCAGAAAAAGGAAACTCCCTTGTCCGTGCATAGCTTGTTTACTCACAGGACCCTGGGAAAGTACCAGAAAGCGAATCTCTTGGACTTTCCCAAAGCCCCTTAGAGTCTGACAGTGGAGGTGGTCAAGTCCTAATTGACAAGGTGACCGCATACATGATTGTCACGTTGCGTCAGACAGTGAAACTTGCCAGCCTGGAATTTTGAAGGAGAAGCAGCTTGGGCAAGACCATGCTTGGCTCAGTCTCTGAGAGATGTGGCTTCAAAGGCTCCAGACACCTTCAAACTCCGGGGCAGACGCCAGGGTCAGTCTCCTGAGAGGAAGCACTTCTCCAGTCTACCTGTGGTCCCAGAATCCACACATTCCCTTCGAATGCCTCGGCTTCCAGCTCCATGGGGGGAGGGGGGGGCGGCGGTGTTGGTCGCTCTTGTTGCCCCTCTAAGAAGGTGTCCCTTTCTGACTATAAAGCGTTTCCAGGTCACTTCATGGGCCAGTTTTCAACGTAGAAATACTGTATTTGGGTTAGGGATGCTGATCAGGCTCCTGGAGGGAGGTAGTGGCTTATGTGTAAGAAAACCTTGCACACGTGTTTGCTGAGAGGCCCTGGCCGTGGCAAACAC
>PVJI01009308.1:0-66155 GCA_004026765.1 Micronycteris hirsuta
AAAAAAAAAAAAGAAATTATTAGATCTAGCATGCCATACATATTTTCTTTTGTTTTGTTTGTTGCCTGACTCTATCACTAAAATATAGTCCCAAGGAAGGGTTTTTGTCTGTTTGTTCACTGCTGAATCCCTATAACCTGAAACAGTGTTCAGTAAGTATTTGAATGAGTGAATGAATAAATAAAAGGAAGGTCTTCTTGCACAATCTATCACAGTAGCTTAGCATTGTATTATCAGAGAGTTTAAAGTCCAGTGTAAACATAGAGGGTTTTTTAGTGACCTCTGTCTTTTTAATCAGAGGGGTGGATAAACCCTGTTTCAGGCCCAATGCCAGTGACCTTTGCAGATCCTCACCCTCACTCTCCAACTCAGACTAATGCCTCTTAGTCTTTTGTTTCTTTCTAACTTTCTCAGTTACTACCCAGGACAAGGGACTCCCTGAATCTTTTTCTAGTGACTTTTTGAAAATTGTGCCTTCTCGTACACACACTTCACTTATACTGTCAAGGAACTGGGAGCTCACAGACGCACACTTTCTCATTTCAGAAAGCGCATTGCCTTTTCCAAAGAGATGCTGACCGCTGTACTCAGTGACCCTGAACATGTTATTATAGATCCAGTGTGGCCTGCCGTCTGTGGAACGGAAGCTTCCGGTCTATGGCTCCTACAGTCACCCTGAGAGCCCTTGTTGGGCACAGGAGCTGTGTTGACAATCTGCCAGTCCTCTGGCACATTTATGCTTATTTAGAGGGTTTCTATTTTGTTCAGGGGTCCAATTTCACCCTTGATTCCCTTCACATCCCATGGGTAGACACCATCTGGATACGGAGATTCTGTTTATATTCAGTACCAGTAACGTAGAGGGCAGTCAGTCACCTCAGCCACATTTAATTTAATTTCTCTGTGTTCTGTGTTTCAAAAGACTGCGTAAAGCTCCCTTCATATTTAAAAACAAACAAAGCAGTGGAGCCAGGTTTGGGTTGAGTCTTTCTCTGTTCTCATCATTTCTGATCACCTATTTTGCACTATATTGAATGGTCACAATGATCTCTTGCCAGCTTTAAGATTGTCATATAATCTGAAAGCATTTTTAAGTGGTTGTTTTCCCCTGAGCCTGTCCAGAGTCAACCTGTCCTTCAAACTCTGACACAAATTGCTTTCCTCAGCTTTTTCTTATCTATGTCTCACTCCCCTTGTGCTAATATAGGGTGTGCTACAGAATCTATCTCCAGTAATACATTCCTCCTTCATTCTAATGTGGAAGTTTCAGTTTATGCTTTTCTTATAGTTCATGGCTTGAAATGGAAGGAACATAGACGGTGTTCAAGAAATGATTCCTGGTAGGTAGACTGCTTGATATTAGCTGGAGCATCTATACAAGGCCATTTTCCATTGATTCCACAGGAGGATTAAAATATACTAATGGTAATTATGACACCTAGAACTGATCAAAGGAAGGTGGTAAATATAAATTATACCTTTAACTGGATTTAATGTGTTGCCTTAAGCTTTATATTTTTATTATAATGACACACTGACACTCAAGCAGATCATATTTAAGGAACAACACTCCTAGCATTCCATGGTAACTGACAATTAGTCTCCCTAGCAGAAAGTAGGTTTGAAAACAATTACAAATATGCACAAAGCCTTCAACCAAGTTGTTAATTCTGAATAGTCAATAGATCATAAATTAAGAAATAGGAAGAAAATCACAGCAGCATAAGACATTTACCTGAAGTCATGTGTAGAATAACCTTTGATTGAAAATCCAGAATGTGAATCAGAAAAGTAATGGCAGAGGCCATTCTGTGCTTTAAATGGGTATTCTGAATCTCTCACCAATTTTACTTGTGTCTAAAAAGAAAATAATCACCCAGACAACTGTATTCAAACATTAATAAAAAGAAAATTCAAACAGAAAAAAATAAAGAAGAAAATAATCATTCAAAGTGTTCTCTGTCACGCAGTCAAACAGAACTTTCGGCAATGTGTCAAAATAAAATTCAACTTGGCCACACCTTCATCATGTGGGTATTCTTTGAGTAATTATAAAGATCTTAAATTCAACTTTAGGTGTTTGTCATGGACATCCTAGAAATTAGAGTCATTATCTTTCTTTCTCTCTTATTCTTGCTTTTTTCCATATCCTCCTTCCTGGGAACCTCTATCAATCTAAAAATAAAGTCTTGTCATCTTTCTTCAGCGATTATAATGGGACGACCCTCTTTCCTTCTGGGCTTCTGGTTCTGTACGAGCAGGTCTCTGAGACTCACCTGGCACACTGGTTCATGCCCAGGCAATGGCTGGGTCACACGTTTTTTCTATCCTCTTCCCTGTGTGCCTTTCATCTGCCATATGTCACTTATTTTATACACACACCTCCTTTTCTCAATGTTGGGCTTATGAAAGGGAGAGGAAACAATTCATTGTTGCCCATAATACAGAGCTGCTTTTGGCCTTTAGTGACTCCAAGATAGCAAATGATTAAGGGAAGGATATTTGAGTTTAGGGAACTCTAACTTGAAATCCTTTTAGGAAACGTAATAATACCCTCATTGGCCGCTCTCACACAGCTGATGCTGGATCTAGGACAACATCAGAAAGTATCCTAAGAACACTAACGGGCACTGCGATATAGCAGGTAAAGATGTCAGGTAGGTAGCAGAAGATTTTAGGTGCAATTCTGGCTCAGATAGTGATTTTGCAATATAATCTCCTATCTTCATCTATATAAAGAGTAACTAAATTAGCTGACCTATAATGTCCCTTTTAACCTTAATATTCAGAAATTCTATGACAATGGTTAATCATATGCTCTCTTCTTTCTGGCTCACTATTTGACATTATCTGCAAAATAAAAGCATTTATATTTTAAGAAATGTTCAGACATAAACATAAATAATTTTGGGTAAACAGATATCAGGTAAGATTCCCCACCTTTTGATCCTGGCAGCTGACTTGCCTACAAACAATTCATTTTAAAATCTGATTAATACAAGCGTTGGTCATCTAAATTTCAAAGCTTAAGAACATTACTAGTAAAGAAGAGTAAACTGTTTGAATTACAAACACACACTAAATAAGCAAAAGAGGAAACAAAGAGTTTAAAAGGCTGAGAAGCTAGTCACCTTATTCAGCCAGTTCAAAGCACTGAGAGTGGACCCTCCATTGCAGCCGTAATTACTGTACGAACAGTCGATGACCTGCTGCACACTCAGGTCTTCCAAAGGCTTCCCTTTTATTGCATACGCCGATTCCACTGCACCTACCACGCTGAAGGCCCAGCACCCTCCACACTGTTTTAAAATAGAAACAAAATAGTATTTTTTTATCAAACACTGTTCAAGCCAGGTTTGCCAAAGTTTTTCAATATCACAAGTTATCAAATCAAGTGAGTCGAGTCGGGAGGCCTACAAGAATATAAATGCCCATTCTTTTGGTTTCCAAATTAAAAAATGGAAACCAGAATTCTCTTTTAAGTATCAAAATCCAACAATTAGTTAAAGGTAAATTGGCATATCACTATTGCAAAGTAGGTAATGCATGATAAAATAAAATTTTAGAGACTGAGAAAAGTATCAGACTGATGGTACTTTGAAAGACCAGTCAGTTCATTAAACAGGTGATGTCTGTTTCTGAGACATGCACCAATTCCCATCCTGTTCTCCAGTCGCTGGTTTCCCCTGACTCTCTGCTTCTGTGTCATCCACCATCTCCCCTCAGGAGAGGTGAGAAGGTGAGGTGGAGTGAGGTTGTATGTCGTATATGTTGTACTCATTATTTGATGGGCACAGGAGATGAATGAGGTATGTTTTAAGCTATCAAATGCCGACATGGGCATGTGCATGTTATGAATGCACACGAAATGTCCTAATGATAGGAACACATATTCATCGTTCTTCATTCACACAGTGGCTGGCAATCTTCCTGATTTTGGATCTATTAACTTGCTTTTATTGGACAGACTAGAACAACATAGTAAAAGGATGGGTCCTGAAAGAAAAGGAGACAGAGCAAATGGAAGCAAGGATCATGCACAAGAAAGACAGAACCACAGAAAAGGCAGAAGTGAGAGTAAGATACGGAATTGGGCAGGACTGACCTCATCACCGGTCCATGTGCTACAGAGTTAGGCAAAGAAAAAACAACTTGTTATCTTCATGGAGTGAAGTTTTGAGCAACTTTATGGATTAAAGTGGCCTTTTATGTTTAGATCTCCAGTGCCTACAGCATGGTAAAATATTTACTGAGGGACTAGACTGAAGAATCTTCAGCCATCAAGAAATGTGAATATAGGCTGCTGAGACCATATCTACAGCCAGCTTTAGTTAAGCTCCCTTGGGCTTCCCTAGGATGGCAGTGTCTGCTCAAAAACATCTCTCCAGTAGAGTCTTTTAATTAAAGATTCCTAATTAAAAGTTTCCCTTAACACAATGTAGACATTCCTGGGAGGATTAGATTTCAGACTATTTCACACTTGGTGATGAATCCAATAACAAAGCACATGATTTGGTGGTAAAATATAATTCACAGCCAAAAATATAGAACCTGGGAAATAAAAAGGATCATCCTAAATCAACGGTGACTAAGAAACTGCAGGGTCGGGAATACTTGCCACACTGTCAGATGGGTACTAGATTTATCAGGATGATCACTTCGTAAGTTATATAAATGTCTAATCACTATTGTACACCTGAAAGTAATATAATATTGTATGTCAACTAGAATTGAAAAAAAACATGTAACAAGGGGAGGCTGAACGGCCTGTTGCGGCATCCACTGCAGATAAACTGAGACCGCAGTCACATGGTTAGGGGATTGGCAGGTCAGCTGACATTTCCTGTGCTGCGACTTTTACTACCCCTTATCTTTTTTAAAGTGTGTCACTAAGTGTGAAACATTTTTAAATGTACTCTAACCTCATTTTCTCCCTAATCCCTTTCATTTTTTCTGCATGGTTTTGTACAGGTGGTGACTTTTAGGAATGCAAGTATATGTCACATTATAGCAAAATGACCATGTTTCTAAGGGTCATAGACAGAAAGTGTATGATCTGTTAGTGGGTAGGGTTTTCTGTTGGAGCTCAAGGGGCGAGGCCTGAGAACCCAAGAGACCAGGTCACACTGTCACCAAGTGTACCTGGTATCGTGTCACTTTCTCAGTGCCATTTCCCTTTTATTAGTCAAATTTACTTTCTCCAGCCTTCCATTTGCTATTCTAAAAAGTCTTTGGTACACACCAAAGCTGTTGGAAGCACCTCGGAGGAGCCAGTGTGCTGGTGGCAATGGTAATTAGTGAGAACACATCACAGATGGTTTATCTCAGAGTAAAAGTCGGGTTTCGATGTCTGCCTCCCATTCCACCAGAGTCCAGTCTTACTGCCACGTTTTGAATGATTGGGGTGTGATTTTTACCTAGAGAAACGATGGCTTCCCTTACAAATTTGATTGAACTTGACCTCAAAGGTGACTTCCCATGCTAAGATGATTAAAAAAACAAAAACAAAAACAAACAAACAAAAAAAACCCCTAAAACTTACCGCCTGCTGGTTTCTCACTAGTGTTACAACATGCTTGTCTCTCCAGTCAAATCTTAAAGGCAAAGACACTTTGGCGATGGGCTCTGGAACTTCTGCTGCGAATTTGGGGAACGTGAAAGGTTTGCTTCTTAAGTAAATAGCTGAGTAGAAAAATGAAATGAAAAGGCAACAATATTAGATTATAGGAAGGACCTCAGAAGGTTCTTTTTGGAGGAACTTTTCAAACAGAAACAGTAGCTTTCAGGTAGAGCCTGCCATTTGTGATTTTTCTATGTGCTTTTCCATAACACTAAATACATCAAATGGAAGTTGCAAAAGATAAGAATTCTTACAATAGAGCTGGAACTGCCGTACAAAATGACTTGTTTGAAGGAACCAGGACAATAATAATAATGAGTACAATCACTTGAATAGAAACAGCACTAACAATTATGGAAGGAACGAGGCATTCGTGGTCCCTTAAAGGCATAGGAAAATGTCTTGTATGTGTAATATTTAGTTCTTACGCAGTAATTAGAAGAGTGGCGATGAATTTATTTTTCTGTCAGCACCTAGTACATGCTTGATACTTAGTATTCAATAAATTGTTTTCTATTACTCAATTTTCTAGGTTCGCAATTCAACAATTCCTTAAAAGTTAAGGAAATAAGTTAAAATCAAGGAATCAATCAACTAATAGCACCACTACATCATACCTTTAAACTCTTCAGGAAACAAATATGAAAACTGATTTATTCCGTAGACGGCAGAGGAATTTTCACTAGGAAATAAAGAATTCAAATATCGATGTCTATTAAGACTTTCCTAAAAGAAAAAAAAAAGGTAACTTATGTATAACTAACTTGGAGATATTCTTCAGGTGTGAAAGTCAAAGCTTGATTTATTTCCAGCAGATCACAATGAAAGATTTGTATAGGAAAATGAGATCGTATTTGTAAGTGTCTTGTATTAGAACTACTATCTGATTTCAGGTATATTTTTGAGGTTGGGGAAGGTATGTCTAATTCATTTGTAACTCATCTTTACTAAGACCATTGAAAGCACTAGATATATATATATATTTTTAATGTAGTGAAAAAAACATTGCAAATAAGCCTTTAAGCAGATTTGGTGAGAAATAATTATCTTTATGTATTTTTTGTTTTCCTATGTTGTAATTGAATGTGTTTAAATGAATGAGTTACAATAAGACATTCCAGATTCTTGTCTGGAAGGGGATCCAGGGCCAAATAACTTGAAATTATCTTATGATTATAAAACTACGAAAAACATGTCATCCTGACATTAATAGTTCGTTCTGAAGCTTTCTAATCATCCTAATTTATACTTAGCCAAGCAGTCTGTTCCAGAGTTTTAATGCTGGGGTAAAATGTAACCATAATTATGAAGCCATTTCAAAATTAACTAAATAAGAATGAAATGTTTCCCTTTGTCTAAATCAGTCTCCACCGAGGCACTGACTTGGTGAACTTTTAAGGCGGTACACGAGTCTAAGGAGCCCAGTACACGAAAATCATAAACTGGCAAGATTCTTCCAGTTTGCTCTGGAAATTTACCAGCGCCCTCCTTTGGAAGAAAAAAAACGCAGGTTTCTTCCGCTTATTTCTGATCCCTGTAACTATGAAGCCGGACAGCTTTGGAAGCACTGAGAGCCGCCAAACGGTTCTGCTAAAAGTGGGAGCTTCTAATCAAGAACACTTCGGACATACCCGTTGATTACTTGGGGTGCGTCATATAAATCCACAGAGGCACAGCTTTCATGGAAAATCAAATATTTGAGTTAGCAAAGGCACAGGAGAGAGCGAGACACAGACACGTGGGGGAGGGGGGGAGAAGTTCGGGGTGTTCTCCCAGCTCTGAAACCCCAGGGCGTCACAGAGGTGTGAGCGGGCGACCCCCGGGCGCGCAGGGCTCGGTGGCCCCTTTCCCCCAGCCCAGACTTCAGACGAGACGGGGCGAGAAGGAAACAAACGGGGAGGCGCGCGCTGGGTACCCGGAAGGCGGCCTCCTGTCGCTCGCGGCTCCGCGGTCCAGTTGGGGTGAAGGTGGCCCCGGGCCCCGCTGCGGGGCCCGCGTCGCAGCACCAGCAGCAGCAAAGGAGCCAGAGCCGCCCGAGGGCCCGCAGCTCCATGCCAGCGCCGAAGCCGGCGGACGCTACCTGCGTGGGTTTCCTTTCGGTTCTTCCGTTCCTCCTCCTCCCGCGGCTTGCGGGGCGAAAGCGGCGGGGCGGGGTGTGCGGTCCTATAGACCGTCACTTTCCAAGTCCCTGTCGCTCTGGGCCTGGGAATCCACTTAGCTGCAAACTGTTGAGATTCTCGCTGCTGTTTTGGGGGAAGAAATACCGGGCACATGACCACGTGCTTTCCGGTTTCATCTCCTATCAATTAGAGAAAAGTTTTCTTCATACAGGAACGCGAACATACAAAGTATTGAGTGGTCTGCACTTCCAGAATTAAGTCCTTATCTGTCTCCCTTTTATCTGAAATGGGAAGATTCAGGCAGTGGTTAAATTTAACTTGACCTTAATCCTTTTGTTGCTTCTGCGATGCTCCCTCGCGTTCAGAAACTAACTCTGAAATGATGTTTGCGAATGTACACAGAGACATTGATTCAGCAGGTATTGTTTAGCGATACGTTAGAAAAATTTACGTTTGTGGAAATAGTGCACAATTTCTTGATGTATTATATTAGGGCCGTTTGGAAACACTCGAAGTCTGTTTCTCCAGTTGCACAGGAAGATAGAGATAACACCCATTTTTCTTAAAACTTGTGGTAAAATTTAAATAAAGTAATCCAATAAAACACTTTGTATGATGCCTGGAACATTTTAAGTGTGCAGTGTTAGCTATTTATTTATTTTTTAAGTTACTTCCCCCTCCCATTCTATTGTTACACTGCTTTCTACCTGCTCAGCTGAGCTCATAATGTCTCATTTTTATGCTTTCTTGTTTTTTTTCCAAATATTTTCATTTCATAGTATTCCAATACTAGAGAATGGACTTAGAAGGGACAAAAGTAATGAAATAAGTTAACATCCCAATATGGCAGCATCTGAAGTTAAGGATTTTCTGGTGGAAGTGGAGAAAATCCCCTTTGGAGAGACTGGGGGACTTCCAATGTCCACTATCACAGGTCCTGGATGCTCTTGGAACTGTTCAGCTGTTTCTCAAATTTAAAGCCTGCGGGACATCTAAAATTGTTATAAAATAATATTGAGTGTCAACTGTAATTAAAATATAAACATTTAAAAAAAGGAAATATCATAAAAATAAGTTCACAGGAAATGCAAACTCTGATTCAGTAGTTCTGCTTTTCTAACAATCCCCGGGGCTGTTGCTGCCTCTGGTAGCACAGGCCACACATGGAGCAGCTAGCAGTGCACCACCCCTACTGCTTCTGCAGCTTTCCTCCAGCGGGGGGAACTGGGAAGAGGGCTGGGGTCACTCTCTACCTCAGAGAAAATTCTATATGCCTTTTTGGTCACTCCATCTCTGCTTATTTCCTGGAAAAGAGAGTAGTCAGTAATCAATATTCTTGGGCCTCAGGATCAGATACATAATTTGCATACCCAGTGTAAAACGAAAATGGAGACCCCTTCTTCATGTATTATTAACAATTTCAAGACAGAAACAGTAGGGCATTAAACCAAGAAGCGCAGGGGCCTGTGTGACTGACTGCACAGACTACGTACCCACAAAGGCAGCTCTACCAGGCCTTTCTATAGTAACCTTTACCATACAGTGCTTCCGGAAGTCTTCAAAATTGATGTCATGACCCCCATATATTTTTTAGAACCATCATCTGATTTATATGTTTAGTTTTTATCTAGGTACAGTGAGTCATGCTATTCTCTGATGCAAAGTTGGTAATAAAAATAAAATACATCTGTTCTGGGAATTAAGAGTAAAGACTTGGAAGCTTTTTTACATGCATGTTTGATGAGATTTAGTGTTCTTGGAATATAGGGTGACAAAGATTTCATTTAGACAGTACGTTCAACGATCAATATTGATGCCAACCTCAGTAGTACTTCTGCACCTAGGCCTTATTTGTACATCACTCAAGCTAATACTTTTTTTTTTTAAGCAGAGGTTTGCATTCAGATCACACCTACTGTTTATCAACAGCCTACTTATGGGAGACCATTCTGCGTGGTGTGGGCCCAGCTCCCACTCGGACAGTGAAGAGCAACACAAGGTCCATGCCCATGGATGGGCTCTCCCATGGGGAATTAGGCCTGCATTGTACCTAGGCTGCTATGAGACTTGCTTTTGCTAAAACTCTCTCACCCTGGATTGAGGCAGCAAACGTTTACTGCATATCTCTAAAGTAACTTCCTAAAGTCTGTGCTAAACCTCCCAAGTATGGAGTGTAACCAGTCCAACCACTTTTCCCTTGGATCTGTAACATCCTTCTCTTTGAAGTAGTTAGCAACATCCTTTCCTTTGTTAGCTGTAAAAGGTAATACCCTATAGTGAAGAACCTGTGCATAGTAAATGAGAACCATCCTCCATGTAATGTACCCAGAAAAGCAATAAAAATCAGTCAAGGCAAGGGTCAGCGTGCACTCACCTCTTGAGAGAGTGGCTGAGGCGCTCCAAAGGCACTCTCCCCTTGAGAGAGTGGCCATGCCTTCCCTTTTCCCTCACAGGACTTGGTAGTCCATGTGAATTTGTCTCATGTCTCAGCCATGACGCTGTGAGCACTGCAGGCTGGTGTCCACCTCACCTACTGAGTCAGAAAATTTAATCATAGGCAGTCGTCCCTACCCTAGCATAAGTGGTAGCGTGAAAAAAACAAAACTTACAAAAAATTTGCTTCCTAAGCTCGCATCAGCAAATATTTATTGAGCACCTATTAAGTGCCAGGTATTGTTCTATGTAATGAGGATCCATCAGTGCATAGATGACTAAAGAGACAAAATTTACACCCTCATGGAACTGACATTCGGCAAGAAAGCATGCACAGAAAAATTAGGGAAAATGTTATAGCAATAAAATGGTATAGGGAGAATCAGGAGTGTGAAGGACTGGGGTGCAATTTTAAGTAAGGTGTTCAGGACAAACCTCCCTGAGAAGGAGACGTTTGAGCAAAGTCTTGAGGAGGTGAGAGGGAGATATTCTGATATTTGGGGAAGAGAAACTAAGAAGGAATAGTCAGTACAAAGGCCTCGAGATGAAAGTATGCCTTCCACGTTCTAGAAATGTAAAAGAAGTCAGTGTGGAAGAAGTGGAGAGAGAAAGAGAGAGAGAGAGAGAGAGAGAGTAGAAGATGAGATAAGTAGGAAAAACAGATTATATAGGCCTTTGGAGGTTAAGGGGGGGATCAAAATTACTTGTTAAATAGTATTTTAAGGTTTGAAAGGTTTTTATCTTGAAAGTGAAGGTCACAAGTATCTGCTAGTTTTCAGAATAAACACTGTAAATTACGCCTATATGGGAGGTGTAATTTTTTCATTAAATTTGCAAAATACCCCACTCCTGTAGTAATTCTGTATTAATTATCTGTTGCTGCATACAAATAACCCCCAAACTTAGTAGCTTCAAAATACTAACATTTATCATCTCACACAGTTTTGGTGGGACAGCTTAGCTGGATGGTTCTGGCTCAGGCTGTTTCACGAGGTTGCAGACAAGCTGTTGGAACAGCTGTAGTCATCTGAAGGCATCACAGGGTTAGTGGGTTTGATTTCAAGCTCAACATGGCTGTTGGCAGGAGTCCTTGGTTCTTCTCAGGATTTTGGACAAAGGCCTCAGATCCTTACCACCTGGGTTCCTCAGATACCTGCTGTGGCAAGACAACGGTTTTGCCCCAGAGTGAGAGATTAGAGGGACTGACAGAATGGGCAATGGGATGACTAAGAAGGAAGCAGCTGTATCCTCTACAGCCTGATCTTGAAAGTGACCTATCATCCCTTCTGCTCTTGGTTGCACAGACCCCGCCTGGTACAATGTGGGAGGTGGGGATTACCCAGGGTGTGAATAACAGGAAGTGAGGTTTCTTGCATGCCATCTGGAAAGCCAGCCACCACGGACTCACCTTTGACTTGAGCTGCCCAGTAAAAAACATGGTCACTTTTTTTGGTATCAAAATAATCCAGCCATTCATACACTTTTGCAAATGCTTCTCAACTTCTGTGATATTAAAATCATTATTTGTTTTTGTTTCTACCTTATCATGAGCCTTCTGGATTTTCTTCAGTTTTGAATCATTCTACTTTGTTTTAAATGGCTTTGCTATGCAGTTATTTTGTTGTTCTGTAAAACTTTTTACTTAATAAGTACCTGTGTATTTATTATGATTTATCAAGCACTGCATTAAGAACTATATATATATTACCTTTATTTAATTCTTATTACAAATCATTGCAGTAAATAGTATTATCATTTTCATTGTATAGACGGGGAAACTGAGACACAGAAAAGTTAAGATATTCATGCAAGGTTATACATTTAGTAACTTGTGGATCTAGTATTTGAATAAATAGAGCCTGGCACTAATCTATGCTATTTCTCTCTCCAGTTCTCCATTATATATTTATGTTTGATGAAATTCTGTGTCCTCTTAAGACATGCATTTTTAACTCATTATCAATGAGCACTATAATTGCATGAGATATTATAAACCTCAAATAATCAGCTAAAGATTGTAAAATAATTTGTGGTGTTTTTTTTGGGTTTTTTTTTTTTTTTTTTTTGGTCAAATACTTTGAAACAAACCAAGAAAGATGCTGGTGTTGAGGTGGGGGAAATGATTGAATGGATATTAATTTTATGAGATTAGTTTTTTAATGCTTGTTTTCATGATGTGAGGAGCTGTTCATCCTGCACCACTTCCTGACTGCAGGCTTTCAAAGAAATAAATGCGTTGATAAGAAAGGATCTTGTCCATTACATATAATCCTCACAAAAACCCTGCAAGGTAGGAATTATCCTCCCTTTCCAAATGAGGAAACTGACTTGTATAGTGACTTAGGAATTAATTCAAGATCCTAAGTAGCAAGTGGCCGTGGCAAGATGTAAAGTGAGCTGTCAGACTTCAGAGCCCGTGCACACTTTCCAACCAGGTCAGCTTGCCCTCAGTTCCTCCAAGGCACAGTGTGGTTATTTTCTATCATCCTTTTTTTTGTGTTGGCTTGTCTTTATTAATCATACCACTTGTAGCCGGGGACCGCTCTGTAGCCCACTACTCACTTTTCATTTTCTAATGTAACTTACGGGAAAGCATGGCACCCGGTAATATACTTGAGTCATTGTATTACCTCTGAATTGAAGAGGATTTTTCCTTTTTAATTTCTCTCCCTATGTTATGGCAAGGGATCTTATACCTCCAGGCAATTAATTAGTTACTGTCTGGATTAAATGATTTAATTATCTTTGGTCTTGGAGTTTATACTGAAAACTTTACCAACGCTCTCCCCTTTGGTCATTGCTGTTGATTGGGTTCACAGAGTTGTTGCAATTGTCCTTAATCTCTTGTATTGGCAACATCGCATAGAGACTACATAAATCTTGATATAAAATTGTGTTACATAAATTTCTAGGTCCGAGGCTTTCAAATTTCCTTTCTGGCCAAAGAGAAGAAGTGCTGTCTGAACAGCCATCGTTAATGGGCAGGATTTGTCAGGCTTTTGAAATAGCTCATTCCAGTTTCTCTGCTAGAGGGGAAAGGCTGTGGCAGAGGCTGCCAAAAATGCAGGAGAACAAAGGAGAATGAGGTACTCCACTGACCTGCTTCTTAGGAGGAGGGAAAATGCCATTCCACTTGAAACCTACGTAACCTTATCAACCAATATCACCCCAATAAATTTAATAAAAATTTAAAAAATAAAAACTTTCAGGAAAGCCATAACGTGTACCTTCTTACTCCAAACAGTTAATGGAACAAAACGCCCTGAGAAACACCTGAAGCTAGGAGTGGTTTCTATGGAAACCTCAATCCATTTCTATTCTGCTGACATTTGAATAAATGTGAACAGAGGAACACTTTAGCTCTGCTGCCTTGCGTGCACTGTGGAGACAGAGCTAATGGGTTTATCTTAGAAGAATTATTAACTACTCGTAGCGAAATAGAGTCAGTTGTCTCTTCATAGACAAAGACTATTCCATAGTCCTAAGGCACTTCAGAAAAATCTGTCATCGGTAGGTAAAAACAATGCATTTTGCATGACAATAATATTTTGTAGGAGCTTAAAATGCTCCTTCTCTCTTACAATTTTAAATAGTGGAAATTTTTATGATCTAAGAAAATAATCCTGGTACCCTTTATTCTGAGTATGCCATTAATTCAAATGTACATGCTGTTTCTAATAGCTTCCCATTCCCTTTTAGCTAGATGGAGCCGGCAGGAATTATGTACCTCTAGACCTCTGTTGCCTATGCAAAAATCACACCATCCCAAAGATGTAAGATGTAAGAAAAAAAGAAATCTCACTGGGAGTGGAAACACATAGAGAAAAACCAGTCTTTAGGTGCAATTTGCATAAATGAAGACGACTCATTTTGACTGCAGACCTAGCCTTGCGTCTAACAATTCTAGAAAACTCTATTACTCAGGCAGCAAAAGGAAAAGGTAGCTGCTTGCTGTCAAACAAGAGGCAATTTGCCGTAGAATGATTTCATTTAATTGCTTTGAATGATTGCTTGGTTTATATGATTATTAATTAATCACTATTGAAAGAAATTGATAAGTTTTAGTTTTTAGAGCAGTTCTAGGTTTGGAGCAAAATTGAGCAAACAGTACAGGCACACACACACACACACACACACACATCCTCCCCCACTATCAACATCTTTCACTAGAGTGTTGCAGTCGTCACTATTGATGGCTTACATTGACGCATCATTTCCCAGAGTCCATAGACCACATTGGGTATGGGATATGCCATTTGTTTTGTAAATATATAATGGCACGTATTCACGGTTATAGAATCACACAGAATAACTTCACGTCCCTAAATATTCTGTGTATTCTTAATCTCTCATCCTACCCCCTGACCCCTGTCCACTACCAATTTTTAACTCTTTCCATAGTTTTGCCTTTTCTAGAATGTCATATAATTGAAACCACATAGTATGTAACCTTTTCAAATTAGTTTCTTTCACTTACTAATATGCATTTAAGTTTCCTTCATGTCTTTTTATGGTTTGATAGTTTATTTCTTTTTATTGTTGAATAATAAGCCATTATCTGGATGTACCACAGTTTATTTATCCATTCGCTGAAGGACATCTTGACTGCTTCCCAGTTTTGGCAATTTTGAATAAAGCTGGTGTAAACAAACATCCATGTACAGGTTTTGTGTAAACATGTGTTTTCAATTCCATTTGAGTAAATACCAAGGAGCTCAGCTGCTGCATCATATGGTAAAAATATATTTAGTTTTGTAGGAAACTGTCAAATGGTCTTTCAAAGCAATGTACCATTTTGCATTCCTACCATGATTGAATGAGAGTTTCTGTGGCTCCAAACCATTGACAGAATCTGGTGATGTATGTGTTTTGGATGTTAGCCATTCTAATAGATGTGTGGTAGTATCTTGTTTTAATTTGCAATTCATTTTTCATATGCTTACTTGCCACCCGTATATCTTCTTTGATGAAATGCCTCTTAATGTCTTGGCCCATTTTTAAAACCCAGTCGTTAATTTTATTATTGTTAAGTTTTAGGAGTTCTTTGCGCATTTTGAAAAACAGTTGTTTATCAGATGTGTCTTTTGCAAATATTTTCTCCTAATCTGTGTCTTGACTTCACATTCTCTTGATATTACCCTTCACAGAGCAGGACTTTTCATTTTTAATGAAGTCAAGCTTATGATTTATTTTTCCATAGATTGCGCCTTTGGTGTCGCATCTAAGAAGCTATCACTATACACAATGTCATTAAGGTTTTCCCCTATATATCTTTCAGTATTTTATAGTTTTTTTTTTTTACATTTAGGTTTAAGATCTATTTTGAGTTAATTTTTGTGAAGGTATACAGTTTCATTTTTTCTTGCATATGAATGTCCAGTGTTTGCAGCATCATTTGTTGAAGACTTTCTTTCTCCATTTAACTATTTTTGCTGCTTTGACAAAGGTCAGTTGTTTGTATCTATGTGAGCCTATTTCTGGGGTTTCTATTCTGTTCCACTAATCTATTTGCCTGACTTTCACTAGTATCACACTGTCTTGATTACTGCAGCTTTATCCTGCCTTGAAGTCAGGCAGTATCTGCTCTCTGTTTTTATTCTTTTCCTTCAATGTTTAGATGGCTCTTCTGAGTCTTTTGCCTCTATGTATAAACTTTAGAATTAGTTTGTCAATATCCACAAAAAAAAAAACTTGCCAGGATTTTGGTTGATATTGCAATAAAATTTACAGATAAAACTGATAAGAACTGACAATACTGAATCTTTCTATCCATGGACATGAAGTATCTTTTTATTTGATTACTTCTTCTTTGATATATTTTATCAGAATTTTGTAGTTTCCCTCATATAGATTTTGTACATATTTGGTTAGATTCATTCCTATTTAAATGGAAAGTTCTTATGTAAATGGTACTGTGTTTTTAATTTTGAATTCCACTTGTTTAATGCTAGTGCATAGGAAATAGATTGACTTTTGTGTATTAACCTTATATCCTTCAACCTTGCTACGATCACTTATTAATTCCAAAAGTATTTGGTTAACTCTTTCAGATTTTCTACATAAATGAATTTGTCATCTTTGAACAAAGGCACTTTATTCCTTCACTCTAAGTCTATATAGCTTGTATGTTTTTCATGTCTTACTGCTTTAGCTAGAATTTCCAGTATAATTTTGAAAAAGAGAGGCAAGAGGAGACATCCTTGCTTTTTTCTAATGATTACCATTTTTGAACCACTTTGTGTATCACAAAGTCTTTAAGGTAATTCTTGGAATAAAACCCAAAGTGTGAAGCAGTATAGTGGCTAAAACACAATCTTAGTTTGGGATTAACATGAGTTTTCATTCTTGTTTCTTATTGACTATGTGGCCTTAAAATTATTTACTCTTCCTGAGACTTAATTTTATTATATATAATTTGGAAATAATTTCTAGTTCTAATGTTACGAGGATTGGAGATAACAGACAGAGCACTTAAGTCATAGACGTTGACTTGTAATCATAGCTACAATTGCTCAGCTATAAAGTTTCCCTTTGGGACAAGATTCAGAACTGAAATTTGTGGACTTTACTCCCTTCATTGTTAAGTCCTTAGACAAAAATCATTGTATATTTGAAGATTGTAGTCTTTTCCTGTCTTTTCCACATCTTGGTGATCTTCTCTAGTGATGTCACATCCGCATTAGTAGTCACATAGTACAAAATCTAGCTGTCATTGTCAGGGAAATAAGGCAATTTCCTAATGATTCTGCTTAGGTTTTATAATTATAGTCATCATTTCTTCTTAGATATTCTCACTGACCCAAAAAACACAGAACATTTTTGTATAAATTTATATTGTATTTCTGTGCTTAGAGGTATTTAAGAAAATAGAGTTCTTTTGTTAAACATTTTTTATTATTGTTCAAGTACAGTTTTCTGCCTTAAGAAAACAGAGTTCTTGAAATTTGTAATAGAGAGTAGAAGGAACATGAATGGCAGAGCTGGAAGTGTGATTTCTGCATGGCTGTTGGGGAGAGAAGGTGTTGTATGAAAGTGAATCACTAGCTTTCTTTATCTGTTACGGTACTTGCTTTGTCATTGCTTTATAATGAGCAGAGATAAGATCACTAACTTCGATTCTTAAAGTTGGTTGAGAAATAGCTAAGTAAGCGAAATAAACCCTAACCAAACACAGATCCTTCTACCATGGGTGTTTCTGAAACTTAACCTATACAGTCAAGAAGTGACTATGACATTATTAAACAAAGCAGGCCAAAGATAAAGATGGATCTGATCCCAAAACTTTTTAGAACTGCTAGGATAATGGACTATAGAAGCTAGTAAAGCATATACAAATCCTAGAGCCTAATCTCTTGCATTTGTATGTGAGAAATTTCCTAAGGATATGAAGAACCTCTACATAATGGTGCATCACTAACAACTGGAGAGCCAGAGGTGAAAGAGGTATCCCGACTCCTACTCTCATACTTCTAGTATCTGATGTTGCCATTTGAGTAGATATGCTCTTCCACTTTAAAAACTATTAAGTGACTCTTTTTTGTGACTTGAAACATAGCCACTGATCTGTCTGAAGTCATCCAATATAGCTATAAACCTAGAAAGAAGTCCTCTATTATTACAACAGTTCTAACAGATCATTTCACACTTGCAAGCTATAAAGTTTAGAAAATGGTTACTCTGTTGAGAAAATGGTTAGTTATTGGTTGGTGTAAGATATTTAATCTCTTTATCCATTCATGTCACAATTGAATGATAGTGAATATAATTATTAAACAAAACAGTATCAGCAGTAAGATCAATAATTCATAAATAAGTTAACATTCTCTGGACTCCTATTTTCATTTCAGGCATTGTACTGTGTAATTTTCGTGTATATTTTCTCATGACATTTTCAAAAATTCTTTGACTATCTCCTTATAAATTTCTCCTGAAACGCATGAGTGCTAGAAAATGAGAAGCGAGAATAGCTTGATGGAAGGGTTCGGGCTGTGGAGTTTGACAGCTGGACCGAGACTGGAAGTCCTCTGTAGCCATCGTGATGTCCCAGAACATCTCCAGCTGTGCATTAGTTCCCACATCTGGAAAATAATATATTAAAAACAAACTTGCCTTTGAAAAATTAGATGAGATGACATATGTAAAATATTTATAGTGCCTTACTCTCTATGCAAATTAATGTTAACTAGTATTTGTAGTCATCTTATTCCTGCATGAAAATTTTGCATCACTAGGAATGGGTAAAACCCCAGCACTTTCAGTGGGTAGGTGGTTCAAATTGATGTTTTACAGGTCATTTATGAACTTTAATTTAAAGTAGAGGATTCCACTTGCCACTAATGAAAGCAAAACAAAATGCATTTAGATTTCAGTAACAGTATCATTTCAATGCTGACCACATGAGGGCAGCATGGTACCTTTTAAGAGAAAGGTCGATTGGATGGAGGGAAAAAAAATCTAGTACTAAAGCTATAGAAATCATAGATGCATAAAAAGAGAAGACTCCGTAATGATTCTTCAATCCAAACTTCCATTTTACAATTGACGAAATTGAGGTCCAAAGAGGCTAATCCACAAGTCCTGTCATGCAGCTGATGTCTGCGGATGGTGGAGTGAAGAACCAGTTTACAGCATTAACTGTAACAGTAATTGCATTATCAGAGCACCCGGGTACTCAAGAGACCTTTTATTATGCACTAATATTTTGTGTGACAGTATTTTAGAGGAAATCGAACATTTCTCATAATGAATTAGCCACAGGAATGTGCCTTCCTGGAGAAATTGAAAAATAAAATGAATCTCGTTTCTGGGAGACTTAGAAATACACTTGAAGGCAAAAGATTGAACTGTATGACTTCTCAAGGTTGTCATTAATATTTTGCTCACAACCATGTGTTTGCTAGTTGCCTTGAAACCGCAGCACTCTCTCCAAGAAGCTGGAGCTAGCAAAGGCAGAGAACACACCCGTTTTCCTAGTAAATGTCCTTGCGTGTGTTTTCTTAAATGTTTTTCTCAGCATCTTCTTCCCTAGTAACATAGTCACACAAACATATACAGATAGACACATGCAAAACACAAAACACATTCAGCAGTGTCAGTACCATAGTGGGAGTGCTTGGGTGGGGAAAGATGCTTTGATTTTGCACTGATAATATGCATTGTACATACACGCCTTTCCCAATCTTGTGGATAAGCCTCAGATAATGTGAGTCAAGATAAGCTTGCTATACAACTTCACTCTTCCCATTTCTCTCTACCTCCCTAGTATCTTTTAAATCTTTATGGCTTTTCCTTCTTTTCTATCAAAATCACTGCTCATTTGTATTACTCCAGCCTCAAAAATTGGACACTGTGCTAGTTAATATTATGTGTGAACTTGACTGGGCCATGGGGTCTCAGGTACTTGGTCTGTGAGGTTGCTGTTGGATGACATTAGCATTAAATCAGAAGACTGCATAAATCCCATCGTCCCCCATAATGTGGGTGGGCCACATCGGATCTGTTACAAGCTACCTGGAAAGACTAGAAGAAAATGGCTAACCCTCCCAAGTAAGGGGGGATTCCTCTTGCCTTCAAACTAGGATGTTGGCATTTTTCCAGCCTTCAGAGTTGAACCAAAAGGTGGACTCTGGGTCCTGAGCCTGTCAGCCTTCTTCAGTACTCAATTACTTCACCGGCTTTCCTGGTCCTTAGGCCTTTGGGCTTTGAGCTATGGTTTCTCTCCAGCTGGCTATCTCACCCTGCAGATTTTGGGACTTGCCAGCCTCCATAACCACATGAGTCAATTCCTTATAATAAATGTCTCTCTCTATATATTTCTGCACACATACACACCCTATTTCACCCTATTGGTTCTGCTTCTTCTGGAGAACCCTTCTGGCTCTTTTATGTTTTCAATTGAAACCAGTGTACTTTGTATAATAATTTACTAATTAGGATTTGTCATCAATTTAAAAAACAATCTATTAAATTGTAAAGCCTTAAAGACTTAAACCCCTACCTTACCTTGGGCATTGGCCTTAAGTCCTCAGTGGTCATCTTGGAGTTTGGCCTTTAGTGGGCATTTAACAAAAAAAAGTTGATTAAATTAATTTCTGAATTCTATTCTATTAGTTATCTTGCAAAATAATTTTTGTTTCTCTCAGAGATCTAGCATTTTTCCTTCCATTTATGTGTGAGCATATTAAAGTTATTAGCTTAGTGCTTATTTGTCTGTTGCTAAGATACCTCTTTGCTAGTAACCAGGTATGCATATTATAGTTTAGGATGGAAGATATAGCAGATTTCTAGTATGATTAACATAAAATACAGAGGTTTAATGTAACAGTGTTAATTGTCAATTAATATTAGATCATTAGATTTTCGTTCAATTTAATTTATTAGAGGCTATAATGGCACTTTCATAGCTTAGACTCCTACAGTTTACAGGTAAGAAAAATGAGATCTGTAAGATTGGTTTGTTTGGCCAAGCTTATACAGTTTATGCATGAGAGAGTGACTATTAGAAATCAGTTCTCAAATGCCCGTGTCTTGCTTCTCTTTGTTGACCTGCATGTGTAACCCTATGGTAACCACCATCATCTGTGTCAAAACTCCCTTAGTGACCTGCCCCCATCCACCACACTGAGCCCACCAGGTACCGCATCCCTCCCCTTGCTCACTGGACATCAGTGTCCTATGCTTTCTTCCCTGTGTCTCTTGGACACTACAGATCTCCAGATAGCTGGAGAGGAGAGCCACATTGCTTATCTCTCTCTCTCTTTTTTTTAAGATTTTATTTATTTATTTTTAGAGAGAGGAGAAGGGAGGGAGAAAGAGCAATGTATGGTTGCCTTTCACATGGCCCTCACTGGGGACCTGGCCTGCAACCCAGGGATGTGCTCTGACTGGGAATTGAACCAGGACCCTCTGGTTCCCAGCCCGCGCTCAATCCACTGAGCTACACCAGCCGGGCTCTTTTTTCCTTTAGACTTCAGTTCAAACGTCTTCCCTGACCTTTGTAATTCAAGCAGCGCACACATTGGGGATAATTTTCAATGTCATTTCTCTGTTTATTTTCTTCATATAACAGTAAACTATCCAAAGGTATGTGTGTGTGTATAATTTTAGATTTGCCCTTTCTTGTCTGTATCCCTGGCTGATAATCTTTGTAAACTATGACCTTTATGACAGTAGCCTGCCTATACTGTTGGATCGTGCCTTGTAGAGAACACAGTGCCCAGTGCATGCTAGATGATCACTGACCTGAAATGAGTGACTCCGATTCAACAACAACAAAGACAGTGTGGAGATGCAGTTCATGAGAATAAGACTTCTATATCAGATGTTCATCTGAACATGTGGTTGAAGCTTAAATAATAAAGTCAAACTTCAAATGTTTGTTTAACTGCTGTCTAAATAAGAAATTGCATTATTTATATTTGTTAAATTTGTATGGAATTTCTAAAATTTCAGTTGGAGAGATTATAGGTACGTGATCAGGAATAATTTTGAATACAATATATGCATGTCTTTAATAAGATGATTTCATGACATTGTTTCAAATATTTAGTATCATTTGAGTAAGATTATTTGAATGCTCATACTGCCATCATTTGAATGAGGTTACCAAGAGATCAAACACAGAGATATATATTTTGTGAAAAGTAACTTCAAATCTTAACAAAAAAGGCAAGGACAAAAGCATAAACTGTCTTATTTGTCATATATTTTATGACTTCTCTGGTATTTAGGAAGCCCAGGAGCTCAATATTTACTCTTTTTTTAAAATAAAAATAAAATATATAAAATCTAATCACAGTTCTCTTTGTATTATTAAGTAATTTCTTACTAAATTCATAATTATTTTCATTGTTTTATAGCTTTCATATTTGGAGAATAAACATTCTTGATAAGAAGTTTGATCATTAATTTAAAGGGAGAACACACACAGTTGGAAGTCATGGCTGTTAGGTGCTAAGTGCCCAATGCCTATGGTGAGAACTTAGACATTGGGAATAACCAGCCAGAGTTGAGTGAATAAGAATGAAGGATTTGATACCTCAGACAAGGGTTCAATCTCCAAAACATATAAAGAACTCATACAACTCCACTCCAGGAAGGCAATAAACCCAATTAAAAAATGGGCAAAAGACCTGAGCAGACACTTCTCCAAGGAGGACATACAGAGGGCCTAGAGACATATGAAAAGATGCTCAGCATCACTAGCCATCGGAGAGATGCAAATTAAAACCACAATGAGATACCACCTCACACAGGTCAAAATGGCCATCTTAACAATACATTGTATTTGGGAAATGTATTTATACGGTTTATGTTGACTGGTGGTGGAGTGCGGGACACGTATAAATACGTGTTTTGTAGACTAGTGGTAGAATGCAAGTAACGTATAAATACATTTATTTTTATACTTTTTTATTGCTCTAAAGGGATGCTAACATGCAGATATACGAATTCCAAAGGACAAAATTTGGGTCTCTTTAACACAGACAATGGTGAATTATGTATGTATGTTTAAATGATTATCACACAAAAAAACACTACTAAAACTTCATTCTTTCTTTTTTTACACATTTTATGTATTTTTTTCAAAATATTTTCAATAAATCGGAATTTTTACATATTTTATTACTTTTATTTCAATTTCCAGTGAGTTTTCCAGTATTTGTGTTTAAAATTTAAGAAAAATAATTCAATATACATTTTATAGTAAATCACAAAAAGTTTCATTGAAAAAAATATGTAAAACTAAAGTTATCGTACTTTTACTGAATGTTGCCATTTGCACAAAACATTAGCAAAAATGGCCCGCTCTACCTGTTAGCTTGCGATAAAAGCTACCTGCAAACCAGTTAAGTGGTTTAAATTGCTACATCCTGATTTCTTTTGTAATTGTGATTTTGTTAGCGTTGCATCTGCAGGTTATCAACAGATACCAGTTTTATTATCTAGCCCTTTACTTCCATTACTGGGACAGACTGTACTGTGGGTCTCTAATTCTTCCCCGCTCCACTGCTGTGCTGTTGTTTCTCTGTTAGTGGAGCTTATTTTCTTACCCTGCTGACTTTAGGTTTGTCTGAGTGACGCCAGCTTTTGCTAATTAAATATTTACTGGGCAGAAATGAGAATGTGCCTGTTCCAAACTGATGCCTTAATGGCAAATTTCAGCCAATATCCTTGACCCTCTAGCACAAGAAGAGCATACCGCAGGCTGCTATTTCTTCTTCAGCCTGGATCCTGAAGTGGAGACACACCCCATTCCAAGGCCTGTAATCCAGTATTGCTCAGGAAAGACAAAGCAAGTCCCGCTAAGATCAGCCAAAGAGCCGATCACCTACCAACATGCAAATGGATGAAAAAATGATTGTTTTTGTAAGCCAGGGGAATTTGGTGGATGTTATACAGCATGCTTACAGCATTAACCTGCGTAATTCACCCACTGATAAAGTATATTTAACAATGTAGGGAATTTACTGATGACAAGATAAAATGATTAATTGGAAAATGCTGAGAGGAATTGAAAATTATATCCAATGTTTGATTGTTTATTTTGCTTTTTTCAATTTCACGTATAAGTGAAATCATATGGCATTCGTTTTCCTCTGTCTCACTTACTTCACTTAGCATAATAGTTTCTAGGTTCCATCCTTGGTGTTGCAAATGGCAGGATTTCATTCATTTTTTTATGGCTGAGTAATATGCCATTGCATATATGTGCCACATCTTTATCCATTTGTCTATTGGACCTAGCAACCCCACTTTGGGTCTTTATTTGAAGAAACCCAAAACACAAATTCAAAAAGACATATGCATCTCTCTGTTCATTGCAGCATTATTTACAATAGGCAAGGTATGGAGGCAACCTACTCTTCTTTCTTCAACTGTGCCAGTTGCAAACAAGTAAACAAATATAGCAATGTTCTCATCTCTGAAACTATGTGTGCTACAAACGAAAGCTAACGTCCACTGCATTTGTTTATATTTTAAGCTATTAACATATATATTCATGTGTGTGGATGCTTTTGAAAAACATTTATTATTTAATTTTGAACACTGTGAAGGTAGAGACTGTTGCTTTTTTAAAAGTTATCCACAGGCATGTTAGAAAATTTTGCAAAAACTGAGTATGCAGTATTTGTTGCTAACTGCCTCTGGTTTACACGTCACTTTGCTTCCACAGACCTGGCCAAGGACTCTGTTTGAAAGAACCCCACCTTTGTTCCAGCTGTTAATCATTTCTTCGGAAGAATTGAACATTACCATTTATAACAAGGGTAAATATCGTCATGTTTGGAAGCAAAGCTCCAGTTAATACATGAACAAACAATGCAATCCAACTTAAAGGACAAATTATTCTAGTGCTCTGAATATTCCAAAAATCCAGAGTTTCTGAGACATTTTTATGTGATCGGCTTAACACGTATTATCATCATACAAACCCATAACAGATGGTTCTATTTTTTAAAAAGTAGCAAAACTGTTTCAAACCTAAAATTTTTTAGTAACATTAAAAGAGACCATTAAATTACCTAAGCATATTTTAGAAGATAGTTTGAGACATAAATACTTTTAAAATCTACTGCAGCTGCAACATTGAAATATTGGTTTGAGGCTTTTCAAAGTTATAAATGATAGGGTTTACATAGCAATTTCAATTGAAGAGGCTGGGAAGATAATGGAACTAGTTTTACTTTAAAATAATTTTTATGATATATAATAGAGTTCTTGGGAAAAAGCAACTTTCATCTCAACTATGTCATTTCCTAGATGTTACGTCCAATTATATATTTTTCAACTCTCAAATTATAGGCCATACATTTGAAAAATCTAAATGATATTAATGTATCTTTTTCAAAAAGGAGCAAACGTCTGTCAATTATGGAGAACTGTTTATTTCAGCAGTAATTATGACTACTTTTAAGTGCCACTTCTATTCTCTGTACCACAGAATTCTGCAATATGTACCTGTGCAAGAACCCCTCCCCAGAGAAGACCATGGTAATATAACTGTCAGTTTTATTGTTATTGAAACTTTTCACTCCAGTATTTCTCAATCTTTAATGAAGGCAATAAAATCACGTTACGACATTACAGTAAGATTTTAGTTTCTCTTAAATTGAAGCAACAACTAATGTTACAAAATTCATACTGGAAATTACTGAGTAAGGATGGCTTCTTTCCTCTGTAAATTACATTGGAGACAATGATCATTTTGAACAATCTCACTAAACTAAATATCTGGTAGTTCAGTCTCTTAACCCAATGATTATTGGAAATTTCCAAAGGAAACTTAGAATTGATTTTAAAAGCATGCTAAATGTTTAAAATCATCCCACAGAAGGCGAAGGAACCAGTATTCTCACTGGAAGTTGGAATAGAATGGGCAGATATGAAGGTTCTCACTGGCACTTCTAATCCTACTTGGTCTCCATAGGGGTAGGTGCTGAGCAGAGGGCCAGTGGGCCTATTGTGGCACCCACCCGGGTAGTGGAGGGATGAATTTGCCTCAGAAACCCTAACGGCCAAGCCACCTGATAGAGAATGTGGGGTGTCTAGCTCCGGACAGTGAAGTAAAGGCTGAGTCTGCAGACAAAAGCGGCTGGCCTGAGCTGAGCACTGGTAGCTCTCTAGTCAGTCAGCTGCTGGTTCAGCCACAGATGCTCTCAGATCCACCCAGAGATGGAATCATGTGTGTGTACCTCAAGAACTATCAGGCTGGCCACTGTCTAGCCAAGACTGGCAAGGACCTCAGGGACATGGCACAGACCTAAGAATCCACTCCCCATGCTCTCTCTAGATCCCATGAGTGTCCTTGCATTCATTGTGTCAGACACCAAACGCTGCCTTAGAGAGGAACGCGGAGGCTAAGATTTTCCTACCATCTTGCTTGGAAGCTTGTGAAGAAGACTGGGTCAGTTATTAAGTTTAGATGGAGTAAGTCTATGACCACACTACAGAGGGAAAAGCAAATGAATGTATACACTCCATATTTGTGTTTCCCGTTATTTATTCAACTTCATTTTCTCAGACTTTTCTTTAATTTTCTTTATGTTTGTGATGATATTGCAATCCAACATTGATTGACACTTTTTCCTTTACTCTAAAATGGGTGGCCTGTTTCCACAGCTGAAACCTAACAGCACACTTTATTTATTCATTTATTTATGTTTTGTTTAAAGATTTTATTTATTTAATTTTAGAGAGAGAGAGGGGAAAAGAGGGAGACAGAGAGGGTGAAAAAGAAACATCGATTGATTGCCTCTTGCACACCCCTAACCAGGAACCCGGCTAGCAACCCAGACATGTACCCTACCAGAATTGAACCGCAGACCGTTCAGTTTGCTGCAGGATGCCCGACCAACTGCACCACACCACTCAGGGCACACTTCCCACATTTTAAAGAGAACTACCAACAATTGTAGCCGGACACATGCAGAATCAGCCCATGCCATTGAGGACTCTTATCTCTCAAAGAAGCCTGAAGAGGTGAAGAAAAATTCATCAGCCTTCTGGATGGTACATGGTCAGTGGTGAAAACTGAGTCCCTCCTTTCCCAGCTAAGTAAGAGTCACACCAGTCCCACTCCAGTGCCTGTTGACAGCAGCGATGGTTAATAGCCAGCCCTCTAAATGATGGAGGGTTGGTCTCTGAGAAGGGAAAACAGGGGAAGCCTGGCATTCTCCTCTGCAGTTGGATGCCTGCTTAGGCAGCACTCCCATCTCTCTGTTCAATGCTCTTCAAAGCTCACCTGAGCAGGGGAAAGGCAATCTGGGAGAGAAAAGGCAGGCCACAGAGAGGGAGGAGAAATGAAACCGGTGGTGCCAGCCAGTTTGGCACGGTGAGAATGTTTGTTTCTCATGAGTCGAATGGGTACCTCCAGAAGGGGTTGAGGAGAGCTGTCTTTCTAGTGTGCTCACTCCATAAGAGGATCTTAGTATCAATGGGCTAAGGGTGGACTAACAGGGGCTGGAGCTAGAAGGTACTGGAAACAGAAAACTAAACCAGACCCAAGTTCCTCATTTCAGGACCTCTGCCCTAGAAAGCTCTGAAAAGCCTTCCAAGGACCTCACACGGGTGTGCAAGAAGGGGCCAGCACTGGGGTGTCTGCCTCACAGAGGCACTGACAGGCAGTCAGTGTTAGCTGGAGGAGCAATAACAACTCAAAACGGGAGGACTGTCGCTGACCTCAGCCAAAATGACATCTGTCTGTCCCTCCACCATCCACCCTCCTGATCACGGTGACCCAGGCTTGAAAGTTATGAGGGCTCAGGGCATGCAGTGAGAGTTGACCATTTCACAGCGTAGTCACAGACAGCAAAGAGGAAAGCATTGAATTAGACATGAGACTGGATTTTAAACTTAAACTGGACCAAGTTGCAATAAGAAAAAAATATTCATAAAATTACAAAATCTGCCTGAGATGACATCCAGGGATGGGAAAAGGGATTCAAATGAATATGGCTGAAAGTAGTGACTGGAAAAAAATGAAGCCATTTGTGTTTATAGCCTGAATAGCCTGCTTTGACAATGAATGAACAATTAGGAAGTGAGATCAAAGTAATGGAGACTATGTTATAAGGAAAACAGAAAGAAAACTAAGATTTGTTGAGTGCACATTAGTAGGTAAATAGTTTGCTGAGTCGATACTCATTATCTTATTATTCTTACAATGAGTTGTCTGTATTTCTTCTCATTTAAACAGTGAAACCAAAGCTGAGAGAAGTTAAATAACTTACCCAGACAGACACAGAAAATGAATGATGGATTTGGGATTAGGTAAATAGGACATCAAACCAGCACTTACTCTGCTGTTCTCCACTGCCATCAACAGAGGGGCATGGTTAGACCAACTTCACGTTAAAAATTCCTCAGTGTCTCTCTTTGTTACCTATCTAATCTAGCATGAAAATCATTCATTGAGGTACAATATACTTTAATTGGACTCGTCAAATGTACAGGGTGATTCATTGCCAATTCAAATACTAATTCCCTATTAAAAGCGTACAGTCTTGCCTTTATTGTAAATTTCCATTGTTTGGGTGGTGTCCTCGGTGCCATGGAGATGACAGTCACAGACAGATGTTAACACGTCATTGTAAACACTGCCTGTTCTTACTCTCTGCTGAAAAGAAGTAGTTTTGTTAGCATTTCTTGGCACAGTGCCATCTGGATTGGACTCAAACCTTCTCTCTTGACACGTTTTCACTTTGAATGACTAGTTTTCTTTTCTGTTGGATTCTGGTTCCTATTTCTGAGGTTTCAATTTCCATTTTGAAGACTGAATGATGGAGAAGGAGAAAGCGAGATGAAGAACTGGGCAGAAAAGATGGTCACTTAAATTATTTTAATGCTGGGGATTTTAGTAGAACAACTCTGAAGGCAAGTGTTGACTGAGTGATTTACTTAGGTTTCCCATCTTAAAAAATTCCAAGATCTTAAAATCACAGATTAATATTTCTGATACTCATCTTTCCCTTAGCTTCCTTGAATTAGACAATTTCTCAATTTGAGAGTTACTATTTGACTCTGCTCAGTATTTAATTAAATCCTACTAGTACCTTCATGTTTGGCCTAAGTTTACTTAAAGTTATACAGGTTTTTCATTGGAGCTAGGACTGAATTAATATCAAATACTTCTTTTCCATCCTCTATTTTAATATCTTCCCCTTTGGAACCAATCATGGACATTTCTTTTATGGTACAGATATTCAGCAGTTTCTTATTTTAAGACCTCTATACTGTTAGCCTTAACATTTATATATGTGTGGAACTTATTTTTTCTAATTGCACAATTAGAAAATATAATATGCATAATTATGCAATTAGAAAAAATCTATGGCAAATATCTATGGCAATTTAAATTGCCTGGGAATTATTTTAACTAGTAAATATCTAGTTTCATAACAGTAGGCAAAGGATTTGTCTCTCATCAATACACAGAAAGTTATCTCTAAGTTGAAGGGGAAAAATTTATTAAAAAAAACAAAGACCTATACAGACTTTCTTGATATTATATTCTAAATTGAGAGGTTTAATTAACTCAACTCTCTAGAGAGTAAAAAAGTAGATAAAATCCCTAAATATACCTGGGAGTTTTAAGATTCCAGCTTCAATGATATATTTTCAGGATTGCATATGTGTCTTACATTTTGACCTCCACTCTCACAATCACACCCATGGTTGGCTAACAAGGCCAGGTAAGTGGCCTTACTGAGGCAGATGACCAGCTTAATCTTATCCATCCTTGTTAGGTTTTTAAGACTATACTTTTTATAAGCATCAACACTTTTATTTTTGCTTTCTACTGTATGTTTTACAAAGCATAAGAGCAGATGCTTTATTATAGTCAATAAGCAAGAAAAACATTGAAATAATAGCACAAACCCCACTTTATTGTCAAAGATGGTGGTGTTCTGAAATTAAGAGTCAGAGGACCATCCAAAATAAGACAGCCCATAATATTTAAATTGCCAGATGCCGTATAAATGCCTGAATTTGGCAAATGGAAGGCATTAGGGTTACCAAGAAACAATATTTTCAAGTATAGTTTGCATAAAAGTTGAACTTAAAAAAAAATTTGAGTCTAAGCTTTACATTTGCATTTTACCACAGTAAGCCTAGGTTTTGTTGTGTGTCCAGAGGAAAAAAGTTACAAAGACCCCATCTGGATTATCTTGAATGCCCCTGTTACCAATTTAGAAGCCATTTGTGGTAGAAGGTGAAGTTTGGAAGGTCAGAGGCCATTGTCAACATTGGATCATATGTATAAAAAGGGAATGAAAAGCATCACTTGATTGATACAGAGAATTAGTTATTTAAAAACTGTCTGGGGGCATCTATTCTAAATTCACTTTACCGGTCAAGTGACCATGTGATTATATTATCTTTAGCACCTGTTTACTCTTTTAAAGTAAAAAGACAGAAGCAATTGCCTGGATTCACTTTTAAAAAATGATGATAGATATAAAGTTGTCTGAATATTCCTATGAGACTTCTCTTCAAAGCACTATGTCCATCTTACTGAGTGGATATTTGAACAGCTCGGTGGATAAAAGCTCTTTTGACTATATTTTTCTTTATAGCTGCATAAGAACATCTGAAAGTCCGTCTCCCATTTTCTTTCATTGACACTAACTCAGTTTGACAGTTTCTACCCAAGAGAACTATATATCACATTGTGAACTAGAGTTGGCCAGACATTTAAATGCTCTTCCAGCTCTGAACTTACAAGGCCATTTTCAACTTTTATTTTGTTTGTAGACTTCTGTTCAAGGTAAGTTTCCATGTAATAACTGTCTTTTTTTCACACGGAGTTCACTTGTATTTGTGAGACAGGCAATCTAATATGTTCTTCTTTATTACATTGCAAAACATTTTAGAAGCTCCAGAAAGTAAGTTTGCCTTCTTCCCCCTTCAATATTCCTCCATTTGTGAACTTATCACAAACCAGATGTCAATCACAGCCATGAAATTCAGATAAGATTTAATAAATAAATATAAAGTGTCCACGTAAAACTAGGTGTAGTTTCATATATGAAGTAGAATACACATTTAAGCCTTCAAACAGTTCTGTCTTAAATCGATCTAAATTGAGCGATCCCATTTTCCCAAGATTTTTCTTGATACTTTTAAAATTGTCCCAAAATGGAATCCATAGCCCTTTGGTACCATTGTGGTATGTAACCTAGAACTTTGATGATGTATATGTCACTTCATTCAGCTTGCTGGAGGAAATCACATTTAGCATAGGCAATTTATATTCTTATTTTGTATTTCTGTCCCTGATTGCATCATGAAATTCTATGAATTTCCAATTTCAGCAACTAGTTGTAGCCTGATAAAGCTCTCTTTAGTCTTTTTGTTTTTTTTAGTGCTTAACATTTGAATCTTAGTTGAGTGAACTAATTTGCTAAAGCAATAAGGGCTTTGGTTATAACATCAGCTTCCAGTCTAAGCAATTGTTTCTATGCAAAGCCCTTGAATTTATTATTTAAAAATACTTCTTTGTGCCTTAATATACAAGACGCTGCTTGAGGATATATAGTTTCTGCTGCTAAAGGCTCTACCTTTTAGTGGGAAATGAAAAGCATGTATACAGCACCACAGTCTATGAAGTCGGTGATATCAGGAGGTAAAGAAAAAGTGTTGGAGGAGGGAGAGACTTTGGTAGATCTTTCCTAATTTAAGAGAATGTGACTTTCTTGAAAAATAGTTCAGAAATTGATATGCAGAAATTAGATGGAATACGGAAGTGGGCAGGACACTGCAAACATTCCAATGGCTTGACTTTTCTCCTGGAAAATAAGTCAAGTTCTTTTCTTCAGCAGGCAAAGCCCACATCAGTAATTTTCCACTTTGGCTGAACTTCAGAATCTAAATCCTGACCTTTCTTAGCAATGATTCTGATTGAGTTCATCTGAAGGTAATCTTAATTTAGAGCCAGAGTTGGGACTTACTGAAGGGAGTGAGCCGGCCCCTGCCTCCCTTGCAGACCTCATTCCCTACCACCTTTCTCCTTGTTCACTTAGCTCCTGCTTCCCTCCAGGCCCACCTTGGCTTCTCCTCCCCAATAACCTCATTCCTTCTGAGGGTAACCTGCTGTTACTTCTACCTGTACTGCTATTTCTGAGACGATAACAGCAGCTAACATTGACTGAGTGCTCAGGATGTCCCAAGCACTCTGTAGTATAAGCACTGGGAAATACATAAACTTATTTAGCTCTCCCAACAAACTTACAAGGTGTCTCAGGTTTACCATGGAAGAGCCTGAGGCACAACGGTGTCCTGTACGTGCCTGTGTGTGGGAGCACAGCAATCTGAGCCACTGTAGTCCAACCTCAGCGTCCTGGTGCTGAACACTGCGCAGTCACCTCTTTTTTATTTCCTTCATGTCATTTCAGCTTTTACCCAAATGTCACCTTCTCTGAGAAGCTTTGCTGGACCAGCCTATCTGAAATATCTCCCACCTCACTTTAATTACTCTCTAGTCCCTTCCCCTGCTATTGTAATGTTTATTTATATACTGTATATTAAGCCTTTCCTCTACTAAAATGTAAACTCTTTGTATCTGTTTGTTGATCACTGTATCTCTAGCACCAGAAAGATGGCACATGGGTCTTCAACAAATATTAGTCAGAGTAAAGAAAAAATTTCTTGAGTAATAACTATTCAAAGGCGGAACGAATTTCTTCCAGGAATTTTTCTTGTCTGGTGTATGTCTGTCATAATGACTTTATAATTTGAAATTCCAGAGGGAGGGTTAAGGTGAAAGACTGATAATTTCATCTATTCAATCCATATTTCAACAGTACTGAATTTTTACAGTGGGCACCTATAGCAGACACCATTGGTTGTTGAGCCCGCATTCATTGCCCCATGTCCTTGCTGTCCAGGACATGTTGTCCTGGTTTTCTTTCTCCGGGAGACTTCAGGAGCACCAGGCTCCATCCCATCCCCTTGGGGCACTCTGGGAGAGTGTGAGCCCATCACGGTGGTCCTGTTGCACTTGCTGATGGTTCAGGTCAGGCAACTATGACAAATCTGGCAAGAGAGACCAGAGTGAAAGTTTGCAGAGGGGCTTTGGCAAAGTGGGGCCTCTTAAAAATAAAAACGAAAGAGTGAGCTCCTGCTCTACCCTGAGACACAATCACGTGTGAAAGGAATTCCTGCAACTCTTGGCACATCTCACCACAATGAAGTCAGACAGACTATGGATTAAGAAGAGAGGTTTTGGAGTCTGAATGCTCTGCAGTTTTCCCCTCTGCCACTTGCTACCCGTGTAGTCGTGTGCTAGTTGGTTACTATCTCTGTGCCTCATTTCCCTTCCCAGTAAAATTGGTAATGATGGTGCAGATTTCATAAATATTTTGAAGACAAATGAGTTAACATATATCTAAAGCTCCCTCATTTGTAAAAGGAAGAATAACAAGAGGTCTGCTTTGTGGGACTGCGGTGAGGATTACATGAAATGAAACGCAGCCAAGGCACTTACACCACGGCTGGCATGTAGACAACATTAAGAAGTTCAGAAACCAAACCAAGTGACAGGAAGGCAGCGCCAAGGCAGTCTCGTGGAAGCAGGACTAAAGCCCCGATCGCACTGAACTTGGAGCTTTTTTTAATGTAATAAATTTAGCTTTGTAATGCTTTTATATGGGAACTTTCAAAATTCTGACATACAACAAAATGTCATAATCTGAGCCACTAGAATTAAGGTTTTCTGTATCTTCCTGTGAAACTTATCTTAACTGACATATCGCCCCCTGAGTACATAGTGGTGGAACTGAAGAGGTCACAGGAGCTTTCTTTCTCTTTTGGACTCAACTTATGTAGAAAGAGGAAACTTACTACTCATACTGAATGCTCTGCTTTCACAGGGTGAATATGAACGTTTAATGCAATCTCCACTTCTAACTGCTCTGCACTTTCGTGACCAATATAGCTGATAATGGCTGTAGGACACAGTTCTGAATGCAGGCACTATTAAATGGCATAGAATCATACAGGGCTTTAAAAAAATCTTCATCTGGGGCTAAAGCAATAGGAAAAGCTCCACATGTTTGCTTTCTTCTGAATCTGGCTCCCATGGCTAAAATCCTAAAGTCCAGAACATGCACTGTTTAATTATCTAACAACTACTGAATCTCATTGGAGCAAAAACAATTTGATCGATGGGTCCAGCTGTGACCATTGTGTAGCATAAATTTCCTGATCGCCTTAAAATGTTGGCTCTGCAGCTGTCATCTGGAACTTTAGAATGCAGTAGCATTAAAATGCCAAAGCTATTTTACAGGCCTGTCTGTATCAATGAGATAGATGACATTCTTCAAGGGAACTTCAATATGCAATTTGTTGCATATTCTAATGATGTTGTAATCAGTGTTAATGTTTTGTTTCTCTTAAATTCTTGTATTAGTGTAATTTAGCAGTTTAGAATGGGGTTATCTCGGGATAATTTTTACCCAGTAAAGAACTGTTTCCTGAGGTTTTATTTTGCTCTTCTTACACAATGCTGCTTGTTATGGCTAAAACTGTGGAATGTGATTTCTGCTTATTCCATTTCCACAACTTGTGCAATTTATTAGGGAAACCGTCGGAGGAAGGGTCAGTCTGTCGTCTTTCTCACCAAGGCTGTCAGCTTGAGAAGGAGAGACAAAGGGCCAGATGCAAGAAAACCTCTTTCTCTTCGAGTCGGGGAAGTATGGAGAGGATGAAGTCACAGGCTCCAGGCTCTGAGTCATCTCTGATTGTTCTTAGGGCGTTAATTGGGGTTATTCTTATCTTCCTGTGAAACCAGCTGCCAGGTCCCTCACAGATGTACAGGGGTGGAATAGAGAAGCAGTTTCTATGACAACTTTAGTGAGAAGGAGGATCTGGAGTTTTCAAATGGCCAAGTATTGAATGACAACTTTTATATAATGTCATTTTAAGTAAAGCTTATCTAAATCCTTTCTTTGTTGTGCTGCAATGGGGTGCCTAGTCCCCAAGACTGTAGAAAATAAAAGCAATCACATGTTAGTAGGGTATCTTGATGTCCAATGCTGATTAATGCATCGTTTATGTGATTTTGAAGTCACCTTTCCCATTATTAAACCAAAGGAGAGAAAAATGATCACTTAGGTGGAAATTTCTCTTTTGACATTATGAGAAGGTGAAGAAATTTCTTTTGGGATACCTCTCTCTGGAGTCTATAAACATTAATTACATTGTCCATTATATAGTAGTGTAGCTTTCTCTTTTTTTCTTTCAGGATATTTCTGCTCCAAACCCACTTAGGTATGTTTAGCATAAGAATGATTCGTGACCTTTACCACACTACGTTCTCAGCCAATGTTTGCTGCTGTTTTTAGCAACATTAAGAAAGAGAAGCATTTATTGTAGCTATGTGGAAAGCTTGATAACATATTTATTATAGTAGGTATTCAGGCATTTCATTTGGAGACTATTCCACATAAAGCAGAACATTTTCTACAACTGTCAGAGTTATTTATCCACATAAAATATCTTGACCTTTGTTTTCTTTTAGCTGAACTGAATTTTCCAACTGTGGCTTCCCTCCGATCGATTGAGTCTCCATCTCTTCTGGCACATAGCATTTAGCCACTAATGATGTCAGTTCTTTTGGTTCAGAAAACTATTATGTGTTTTTGCTACTTTTCCATTTTAAAGGTCAAAGGTTTACACTTGTTCATATTTTCTATTGATTAGTAGGAAAGCAATCCCACTACAATATAGCCGAGACTGATCTTATGAGAAATCCTGGTGAAAGGGAAAACAGAATGGAATGGAGTAGCTGTCAAAAAAAGGATCAGATGAACATGTAATTAAGTTTGGCTGGTATCTCCAAATTTCATATCACAGTGCTTATTGTAGGAATATTTCAGGGGTGAATGAAATGGACTTTCCGAAATTATTCTCATTATTGTTGCCTTTTTATTTCAAAGGGTATGATGAGAAGATAGTAAGAAGTCACAAATCTAGGTAGAAAATTACAAAGTTTAGAAATATTCTCAGATCATCCCTATTTTTTATAACTCTCCATGTTATGCTTTACCGTTACAATGGTAGAATTTTTCTTAACAAACAACAGAAAAATCATATTATATATATATCTATTTCTAAACAAAAGAGCAGTAATGTGCTTCATTCTCAAAGTGATTTACATTTAATGTATGATAATTTTTGTTAGCATTCTTACTTTAAAAACAGGTTTTTGGTCTTTGCCGTTGAAAGGATTGTTCATAATTTATCTGATACAGACAATCTTTTCTTGTCTACATATTTAAGTGGTCAGTTTGTGCTGTATTTATTTTTATTTGTTTAAAGCATCTTTTATAATATTTTGTCTTCTGTATAAGAATCTTTCCTTCTCGTTGGTTGAGCACAGAAAAAAACACAGATTGAATATAGAAAGAGGTTGAGATATCAAAGGCACACTGAAAAAAAGGTAACATTAGTCTCATGGGGGTTTGAAAAGGAGAGACAAAGAAAGATAGAGAAGAAGCAAAGTTAGAAAGAATTACAGATGATAAATAAACAATCCCTCAGATTGTAGAAGTGACTTAAATCCTGATCAGTAATAAACCTTGAGAAATACTATAGAAAAACTGAATAACAATCAAGGTAAAGATAAAATTTAAAAATGAGCAGTGATAAATCACAATGTATAAACAATAAATAACAGAATTATAATTTGAAAGCAATGATCACAGTAGCAAAAATTGAGTGCAGGAAAAAAATACCCTGAAAATACTGAGAGAAAATAACTATCAATCAAAAATATCCTTCAATAGTGAAGGTAAAATAAAGATATTCAACATAGCCCTAGCAGGACGGCTTACCTGGTTGGAGCATCATCCCATACAACAAAAGGTTATAGATTTGATCCCAGGTTGGGGCACATACGGGAGGCAACGATGAATGTTTCTCTCTCACATTGATGTTTCTCTCCCCTGTCTCTCTCTAAAATCAATAAATGTATCCTCAGGTGAGGATTAATAAAACATTCAACACAGAGTGAATTTTTATTACTGATAGGATTTTGCAAAAAAAAAAAAACATTAAAGGATGACATGTATAAAAGATAAATACCGGACCTAGAAAAAATATATAAAAAAATTTTAAAAAGTGGTTAATATGTAACATACAATAACAATTTAATTATTATAAAAGTAAAATTTGAATTTTTAAATATAAGAGGGAACTAATATGCTCAGAAAAAATATATAATGAAGGTGAATCAAAACTTTCTAAGTCCCTTATGTTATTTAGGAGTAAAAGAGATAGTAATTAATGTACACCTTTATTAAGTTAAATACATGCATTTTAAATTTAAGTGTGATCAATTAAAAACATCAAGAGAAATGAATACAAAAGTAGAATCTTTAACACAGCTACAGAGAAGATGAGTGAAGTAGAAGATATATTTAATGATACTTAGAATGCAGTACAAAGAATAAGTAAATGCAAAAATAAAAGACAGTTAAAGTTACGAAGAGGTTTTAGTGTTGAAGTGACAAAGAGGTTTTAGAAAGTCTGTTAGGCCCGGTTGGTGTAGCTCAGTGGATTGAGCGCGGGCTGGGAACCAGAGGGTCCCGGTTCGATTCCCAGTCGGGGAACATGCCTGGGTTGCGGGCCAGGTCCCCAGTGAGGGCCGTGTGAGAGGCAACCGTACATTGCTCTTTCTCCCTCCCTTCTCCTCTCTCTGAAAATAAATAAATAAAATCTTAAAAAAAAAAAAAAAGAAAGTCTGTTAGACCACTAATTGGAGAAGAAGAGTGGAACAATGAAGAAAACATTTGCAGAGAGTATTTAAGAAGTGATAAAAAATTACAATTTGCATATTCAATAAGTCAAATAAATAAAAAGCATATCCACATTGTGTGAAACTCTATTATTATTCCTAAATATTTCCTGCTCCTTTCTAAGGAGGAATGATATTTCTCCTTCTAATTAATATTGAACTTGGCGATGTAACATGCATTATAGTTAATGAAATAGAGGTCTAAGTGACGTGGGTGTCTTATGGGCTGAAGCCTTAAGGTGTTTTGTCAGGCTTTCCTTCTTGTCTTCCATGATTACTGAAAATCTGCCTGGATCCCAGACAAATGAAGACTTGGAGCAAAGCCATAGTCAGCCCACAATGAACATGTAGTATAAATGAGATATGACCATTCATTGCCGTAATTTATTGATAACTTTTGGAGTTTTTTGTTAATGTAGTCTAAACCAACTGAGCAGTTCTCTGTAGGGAGTGATTTTGCCCCCCAGGGGATATCTGTCAATGTCTGAGTCATTTTGGTTGACACAATTGGGGGAGGGGGTATTGGTATTGCTGTGGACATCTATTGGGTAGAGGACAGGAATTATGTCTAAACGTCCTCCAAGATCAAGGACGTCCTCCACAACAAAAATTACCCAGCCCAAAATATCAGTAGTGCTTAGGTTGAGAACCTTTGATAATCCTTATACTAGCAGTTACATGCACAAAGACATTTTATAGTGAACTCGTAGATAACCAAAGACACAGAATTCTTAATAGGAAGCACAAGGAGTTGACTGATTGCAATCCAAGGAATAACAATTGGACTGTCAGCTACTTTTCCCGTAGAAACCAGAAAACAATGAAAAAATACTTTAAATTATGAGAGAGGAAAAAAAAAACTATGAGCAAAGAATTGTATAATCTGAGAGGAAACTAATGGCATTTTCGTTTAAGCACACACAACAGCATTTGCTGCAAATGGACTTGAGGTAAAGAGTATATTGCAACCTCTCTCTTCTATAGAAGTAATCCTCATTGAGAGGTCTAATACACAAAAACAATGATGAGCAAGCAAAGCAATAAATATGAGGACATTTTTAAATAAACATTGAGTATTCAAAACAATACCTTATAGAGTCAAAAAATGAAAGCAAAACTATAATATTAAAACCAGAGTAAAATTTTCTAAGCTCTTTGTACCAATTGCAGTTTAGTATAGTTTAGTAAAGAAATTAAAATTTCTAAGGCCTCTTTGTTTTAAAATATATAAAACCAAACTTGGCAGAAATACAAGGGAAATTGACAAGTCACATGTCATGGTGGATTTTCACTGCTTCCTATGAACCCATGCCACTCCCTACACCTAAAGTATTTGCTGAAATGAGATTGTAAAACCAATCTTGGTAAACTAAAAAGCAAGATAAGCTTATTTCAGTACTGGGTGTACACTTTTTCAACCCAGGGACGAAAACTGGACCAACATCTAGGTGGAAAACTGTCCATTAAATGCACATACATATGTTAAAACATAAGAAAGAGAACTTTGCAAATTCATGTCTTGATGTTATTTCTGAGTCAGACAGTGGCTACTGTGTGGATTGATGTGGCCATGATTGCATCTAAAATTAATTGTTTTCTTGCAGTCATTGGTAATGTGCAGTGATAAGATAAACAAAACATTTTAACTTATTTTCTATTATGTGACAGTTAATGTAACTTTCACTATGTAAAATCACTGGGAACATAATTAGATATACCAGGTACATACAAAACAAATGGAAATTTAAATATATACTTTTTCCATCCACTCCCTATATATCACTCTACACTTTAGCTAAAGGTGAGCAACAGCCAGATAGAGATAAAGATTAGACTTATAATTGTGATGTATGGTTTCTAATTTTAATATCAAGGTCTGTGGAGAAAAGATAGAGGACAAATTAAAATTATAAAGAGAATATTAAACATGCAGTTCTGGCAGGGCACAAATTGGTTTCACAGAGTATTTTAGTGTGGAGGTTAATGAGAATTTGTTGGACTAGTTTCATTTGTAAAATTAATAGCACTCATATATTTATTATACTCTCCATTTATTTTTGCATGCACAGGAATTGCACACCTGATGAGTTGACACGTCCGATATGTAGCTATTTTTCTCAGACATGTAGTCTAATTGTATTTTGTGATGTATTTTGTGAGCTGGGCATGCTACTCGCTATGTTCTAGTGCTATGTGAGAAAACAAACAAATTAAAAAAACCCCTATTTTCTTCCAAACTTGAAAAAGTTAAAGTAGAAAAAAAACTTCTTTGCTCTATATTTGAAACTCGCAAAGACTTTCTGAAATATTACCCCATGTTTTTCCAAGTTTATTTTGAATGACACTCTGCTTATAACAGTCTCACTCAGTTTCATAAATTACTATTTCATGTTTTGATTTTCACACCTAATTTGTCTTTGGGAAAAGCAGCTGGAGATGAATTTTGCCATCTTTAAGGTGACTTCCAGGTAACTTCTGTCACTCTATTCGCAAATATATGTCCTACCAGCACTTTATTCTGAGAATTGAACAATAAAAACCCTTGCATGCAGTTGGCAAAGGAGTAAATGAATTAAGACTGGCAGGAAAATGAAACATACTCATAACAATAATAAAACACAACACTTTTGAGAGTTTATGATAAACTATACATGTTTTTAAACTACACATTGTTAAATAACCACTCTGGCTGCTCTAATAGTGAGAATGCAAGTCAAGAATGGCCACCGAGATACCAGCTCTAATGCTACTATTAGGGTCGAGGTGAGAGATGATGGTGGCTTTGATACTTTGAAAGTGAGGTTATAGGAAGCCTCTCTTCAGGGTCCACGTTTGAGATCAAACCAAAAGGATGAGGACAGACACATGCAGAGCCAGGAAAAGAACTTTCCAGACAGTCACAGATAGAGGTGGGTGGTGGTGAGCTGGAGGATGAGTAGTAGAGACAACAGCTCAGGGAAAAGCTAGAGAAGTAACCAAGAGCCACATCATATGTGTCCTTGCCAACCCTCTACGGGGTTTGAGATGCACTTGGCAGTCACTTCAGCTCACAGCCTATGGTTCACACAAGTAGCGATTATAACAGGAAGAGGATGAAAGAAAGGCCAAAGAGAAGGACAAGCAACTCGCTGTTGTACCAGAGAGAAAAGAACTTCCTATTTGACTTTAGCATTGGAATAAATCTTTAAAAAAATAGTATTTATACCTTTTTTGTTGTAGGATGAGTACAATTTCAGTAAATTGGTAAAAAGGAAATGAGCACTTTTCACACTTTTTAGAGTAATTACTGTTTCTATTAAAAAGTTTGCTTTTGGGTGGCATATTAAATTCTATTCAATAAATACTGTCCCCCCTAAATAAGCATGTGCCCTCCCCCCCCAGAAGAGAGTGAAGTGAACACATGTTAAATTAAACCTCACCCACTTCTGTACTCATGGATGATATATGACCACCTTGGGAAAACTGATGGCAGCAATTATACTCATGCTTTATTCTGAGAATTAATTTGTATAAACGGAATAGGAAAAATCAAAGAAACAGATGCCCCTTTTTTGGTTTTGTGACCCTATTACAGAGTAGTAAGACAATGAATTAGTGAAGATGTTAGCCACAATTTATTGACATACAGTATAACAATAATTATTGTTATAAAAATAGGATCTACAATAAATCCCTGCAAATCTCATACATCAGTATAACCCTTTGAAATAAGTGATATTATTAGTTCCAATTTATGGATGAGCCCACTGAGGCTCAGTGAAGTTCAAGCCACATTCAAAGACATCCATCTATAAAATTGCTAAGCTGGAGTCACACAAAGTTTGGTTGGCCCTAGAGGCCAAGTCTTTGATTATTATATTTTACTAGGAAAGTCACTGTTTTACGGACTTTAAGAAGTCCTCATTTTTTAATTCTGCCAGTATTATTAACTAGATATTTCAAGACCTGTTTGACCTCTTTTCCTGGCATAAACTTTATTTTCTAGACATTTCAAACAAGGTTGAAATGTCCCCCAGATAAATGGGTAAAGCATATTAACACAACCAGAACTGTGTTTTCAGGGGCTAATTTAATATTTTTGTAAGTGTTATCATTTTAGCACAGATGATTCTGTTATGGAGATAAGATTCAGCTTTGCTGTGTAATTGTTTAAAAGCCAATTGTATGCTATTTTAAAAGAAGCCTCTGTGTAATGTTATTTGTTTCATTACTTTCAGATTAGCTGATCAACAACCTGCAACACAACATTCAATTTTGTTCCCTGTGAAAATGTTCAGGCTAATAGGTTTCATACGTTGTTGTTCAATTTATCTGCCTTTTAGGAGAAGTCGTTAAGTAGAGAAAACCAGCTTTTAGAAATAATGAGTTTTTCATTTACTGGTACAGGCATTTTCTTTTAAAAAGACATCATTAATCACATAGTTAAGCCACTAATTAAAAATGTTTTACTTTGATTTGCTTTATTTTCCTGAACTACATTAAATGCCAGTCTGTCATATGGATGGCATGCAAAGATCAAAGATCTCTCTGCTCCCATTTGTCATTAAAAAATTAATAATGGCTCTGCTTTGCACTTCTTTTGGCATGTGTGTATGTGTGCACGTGTGTGTGATTGTGTGTGTGTGAGAGAGAGAGATTCCACTCAAGCACATGTGTGAGATACTTCCTACTGACAGAGAAGCCACCTTTCAAAATATGTAAAATTGGTCAACTTTAGAAGCCAGCTATCTAATACATAAATGTATCAGATGCAAATATTTACCTTATAGTTGCTATAATTTTACTTTTATTCCTGTTGATGTCTTTTTGTTAGTTTAAATGAAAAAAGTTTATTTCTAAACATTCCATGAGTTACACATGGGTTGTGTTGTGGGGAAAACTGTGTTCTAGTTCTTTTTTTAGTAAATTTTTGAGCAATGCTCAAAGATGAGAAGCAGGATGTTTTCGTGGAAAAAGCAATAGAATGGAAACTAAGAGACTTCTGCTTTTGTCTTCAAGCTAGCCACTATCTCGCTATATGCCAGGCAGATCACTAAACTTCCCTTTGAGCCTAAACTTCCCACAACTGAAAAGTATCAAAGTTAAATCTAATTATTTTGTTTTCATCTAGATTGAACATACTACGATGTTAAACTACCATTTTGTTTTTCAGGTGAAGAAACAAAATTTCCATGAATATAGATGAATAACATAAATTTTATTTCCTCATATATATTGCTCACTTGTAATATTTATTTTTCTAAGATTTTTATTTATTTATTTTTAGACAGAAGGGAAGGGAGGGAGAGAGGGAGAGAAACATCAATGTGTGGTTGCCCCTCATGTGGCCCCCACTGGGGACCTGGCCTGCAACCCAGGCATGTGCCCTGACTGGGAATTGAACCGGCGACCCCTTGATTCACAGGCTGGCACTCAATCCACTGAGCTACACCAGCCAGGGCATTCACTTGTAATATTTATATTGTGCTATTTAATTTGAAGGTTCTGAACCACTGAATTCAAGTCCTATACTGAATGAAGAAAATAATAAAAAGGATAAATACCTTAGTATCACTTCTTTCTTTCTTCCAAAAAGATAAAAACATATGATACTGTATCAATGTGTTGCATGAACTAAAGGTAAAGGCAAAGGCGTTATCGTTTACTTAATATTGGGCTGTATGTCAGCGTTAACAAAACGTTTGACATTTGCTTACGTGGCAAATGCAATTCAAAGTAGAACCTTGTTCTTGTTCCCTTTTTTGCATGTTAGAATTGAGAGCAATAAAGAAACAGGACTCATGGTATAAAGAGATTATCTACCTCACTCTAACTTATTAGTTAGGTTGATAGCTAACCTGCCATCGGCAGGTACTAATAAAAAGAACCATGGCAACAAGTGACACAAGGAAGTGGAAAGGGACACAGCTTGCCACAGTCCCTTATCTATTTTTATTTCCCCTTTTTTCCTTTGTGAAAATGTCAAATGCGGTGTAACAAGCATGGGTTTGGGAATCTGGCTGCTTCTAGTTGGTATCTTGTGCCCCAGATGTGCACATACCGCATTTGGCCTGTCTCTTCGTTTTTTCACTTGGTACCTTGTAAACATCACAAAGGAGTTCCTAAGCTCTGAAAAAATCTTAATTGTAAAAATAAGATGTATTCTATTCAATAATGTAAAATTGTACAATTAGTGTATGCATATTTATAACAACCGCAAATAATATACGTGGACATTCTGATACTAAGCTTTCCATTTCTCTTCATTAAGAACCTATAATAAAAAGAAAAGTGTGAGCCAGGGTTGTTGGAAGATTGCTCTTTGTGTGATCCAGTTTTCCTTGTGCTTGTGTGTGCTGGGAGATCACTTTCTTAGGTCAAGGTCATAGAAGTTCAGTCTCTGCTTGTGCTTCTGCCCCAGCGAGCAGGCCCAGTGGCTTGCTTTCCCTGGTCATTCCTGCCGCGTATACTCCTGACCCCAGAACTCTTTTTCCTCTCATTTATGAAGACCTGAGACTTAAATGAGTCTTTGGGGGTCTAAGAACTTCATATCTTGGTCTCCATTTTGCTCTATTTCATTCTTAGCTGTCGACTAACATTTTGCCTTATTAGTATCCTCTACTTCACAGTAGGATAAAAAGGATTTGTAAAACAATTTTCTTGGCAAAATGTCTTCCTAGTTGAGGGTACAGCTTGAACAGAGTTACTGAAGTATTGAGTATTGAACTTAGTAATTGTTAATCATGAGAAAGGTGAAAAATGATAATCACAGCCTGATCAATCCAATACAGCTAGGTTTCTCTTCTGAATGAATCCCTGAAGGATATGTGTATGGGGGACACACAAAGAAAAAATAATTTTTAATCACTGCTGAATCTCAAATGTGAATCTAATTCTCCTATTGTGGGCTACTGAGCTGAGCTGTGTGTAACTCTCAGGGACATTTTAGTTTAAGGCCAGGAGGGAAGCTGGATTGCGTCTCATTGCTTCCTTTCCCCAGATCCATCCCGAGGAGCCACCATAGTGAGACACTACCTCCTACTCTCTCTGTGCACTGGAGTGAAGAAGACAGTGAGGAAAATCTCACAAAGGAACAAAGCAATTGACCTCAAGCAGTTTTATTAATTATTTTCTTCCTTGTGTAAACTGTCTTCCCTGGTGGCCTATTTGTGCATCCCTGAGGACTGTACATTTTGTTTGAGAGCAGAATATGTCCTTCTTGAGTCCGGGGATGGACCAGAGAGAGGAATGCATTGACTCCCATAGAGGGCAAGCCATGTAACCAAGAAAACTAGAGATCATCTCACTCAATATCTTGATTTTATAAACAAGGCTTGAAGTTTGGAGAGTTTTACATACTTTTCCAGTTTCACAGTGCTATTTTAATTTTAATTCTTCATGTTGCTCAATTCTGATATTTTTTTCTCCCATCATTTTCTTACACATTCCCTAACTGAGGCTCAGTTCTTTCAGGGCTATGAGGTCAAGATCACTAAAATTGTTTTTTTAAGTTCTTAAGAGAAGCCATGGAATTCCAGCCTTTGATAAAGAAGGGAGGAAATAGAAATGACATACAAAGTTATGTTTTGTTTAAAATCATTGTATTCTACCACTCAAACAGTAAGGTGCTAAGTATATCAACTGCTGATGGGTTTCCCTCAGGAGGCCCCGGGGCCACTTGCAGGCTCTGGGCGGTTACTAAGCCATCTTGCCTTTCCTTCTCAGAGGTTCTTTGGGATTCAGTCTTTTCCTCTTTCTTCTGCTTTGTTTTAATGAGGTTCTTTTCTCTCAAGACTAGCTGTAGAACAGAACACAGTCTTTACAAACAAAAGCAAATGTACAACATATTTTACTCTTAATTATAATGAGTCAAAATATGGGATATGGAAAAAACAAAATAATAATCCTGGACAAGTTACAAATAGTTTATAAATTCAGTAGAGTCCTCAAAATCATGGTCTTGAGAAACCTAGATTCTCAAGACCTAGTGTACCTCAGACTCACCTGGATTGCTTGTTAGAAGTTTAGCCCTTGACCGCTTCTAGAGAGGCTGAGACCCAGACATGTGCATTTTAAGTGAAAACTCCTTCCCACTGACCTCACTGTGGCCAGCTAGTTCCTTTCTAGATAATGGTCTGTGACAACTTTGAGAAAAACAATATTTTTATATATTAGCTGCAACCCCTCTCTAACATGAATGATTTTTGAACCTATGTGATATGGCTCATGTGTTAATCTCTAGGTAGATTTGGATCATTAGAACTACAAGGTCTGATGGAATTCTTAGTTCCCTCCAAAGCTTCCTTCCCAATTACTCCTCTGGTTTTTGTACTCTGTTATTACCATCAAATCTTTATTTTTCCAAGCAGATCATTCAACATTTTAATTTATTTGTCTCACCTACTATTTCAATTCATTTATTATAAAGTACTTGAAACAGGTGATCTTGAAATGTCCTCTTGCCCTACAATGCTGCAATTCTAGGGTTCTACGTAGTCAATTAAAAAAATGACATAGTTGACAGTGATGAAACAGATGTGGTGTCACAACAGGCCAGAAGTTTCCAGCTCAACAGGAGAGTAAGAATCGCATACAAATAAGGATATTGCTTCAGAAGCAGAGAAATCTTGATTGTATTCTATCAGTAGCCATTATTACTGTTATGTCATTGATCACCCATAACGAAGTTCCACTTGAGCAATGAAATGTAGAGTTGATGCATGAGAGTCTATTTATAGAAAACATTTTGTATGGTTTATTTTTTTAATTAAAGAGGGATACTTTGTATTCTTTTTTAAAGATTGTATTTATTTATTTTTAGAGAGAGGGGAAGGGAAGGAGAAAGAGAGAGAGAAACATCAATGTGTGGTTGTCTCTTTCATGCCTCCCACTGGGGACCTGGCCTGCAACCCAGGCATGTGCCCTTCCTGGGAATCAAACAAGTAATTCTTGGATTTGCAAGCCAGCACTCAATCCACTGAGCCACATCCGCCAGGGCTGATTTATTTTTTTAAATTCAAATCTATGTGAGTAGAACAGGGAATTACGCAGGTAATACAGATTTATAGATTGGGAAACAAAGACACAGATGGCTAAATACATTAGCATAATTAAAACTGGAACTGAAGGGCATTATAGTCTGGAAGGGCATTTTCAAGTGCCCTGAAGGAACATTGTATGAGGTTACAGTGGTTCCCCGGATAGTCTGGATATGTGTGTGGATGGGGAAGGAGCAGGTTGTTCTGCAATAGTATCTGGAAGGTACTATTTGTATGTATGTAGTGCATGGAGTCAGCCTGCCGAATGCCCTGTAATGATCCAAATACCACGCACATCCAAGGCTTGCTTCCTTCCCGGAGCTATCATGCCCCGTTGTGAAACATTGAAGGAGGTTAAAAGTGCTTCCATCCATAGACGGACTTTATTGCTCTGGTTCTATGATTTTAGGGAAAAGAAGGTTAAATCATGTCTTTCAAGGTTTGTTTTCTATTGTGAAAAATATAAGGCATATATTTTGGCGAGACCAACTTTGTGTGCCCTATGCCACTTCACCATGCCAACTCAAAGGGAATACTCTATTTTATCTATATTCCATTAGCTTCTTCTTCTTTTGAAAGTATAAATAGAACCAATCCAGTTTTACTTTTTGTGTACATGCTGCAATACATTTTTCTTATTAGAGAATTTTCCAGGGAGAGGTGTGTTAACTTTGTAGCACTGATATAAGAATTTAAAGAACTATGTACGTATTCATAGTAAAGCACCATAAGTATTTAAGTTAGCTGTGAATGTCAAATGACAAAGAGAAAGTAGAGTAATTAATAATCACCACCAAGTATTTGGCTAATGTTATGAAATTTTAGTAATATATATATTTAAAAAATAAATGTTGGATTCTCAAGGTACTATAATGAGCTGACTCTATAACTCTTTCAATATATTGCACTTATTGGTGATATCTAAGAGCTAATTTATAATATTCCTTCTGGAATTTGTTATAACCACTCATATAGCATACATAAGATTATAACTCCATACACGGTTTTTACCATTTTAACAGTGAAAGTAATAATATTATGCCTAAACAATTCTCTATTTTTTCTGTTGACTTCATTGCCTGCACCCATCACCCCTCTGCATTTCGCCCATATATTTAGGGACAGTAATGACTCCTGCAGCATTAGGAAGCAGCAGAAACCTCTAAAATCAGCGTGTTCAAAAGCATAATATTTATGTGCAAACTTGTTCTATTGGTACAAGTGCTACTGTGTTTTATTCAAAGATATAGTTGAGGTGAAAGGGGATAAAATGTGCTTTGGCACTTTCTTGACAACACTAAACTGATGATAAGACTTAGCAGTTCCACTCCAGAGCATTCCTCCCAGAGAAATGAGAACCCACGCACACACGAAATATACATCTAAGTTTTTTTGTTTGTTTCATTTTTTTACAACACTTTTATTTTATTTTTTAACTTTGAAATAAATTTATTGGGATAACATTGGTTAATAACATTGCATACATTTCAGGCATATACCTTTATAACGTGCTATCTGTTTACTGTGTGCTCACTGCTCGAAGTCTAGTCTCCTTTCGTCATCATGTATTTGACCCCCTTTACCCTCTGGTGACCTCCACTCTGTTGTCTGTGTCTACGAGTTTGCTTTTTGTTTGTTTGTTGCTTTCTAGTTTTCATCCCACATGTGGGTAAAATGGTATGGTTCTTGTCCTTTTCTGACTGACTCATGCAATCGTCCAATGTTGGAAATAGCTTATACGTTCTTCGGAGAGGAGTGATTAAACAAAGCACGGAGTACCCATACCATTGAGTACTACTCAGCGGTACAGAAGAATAAACCATTAACAATGCAACAAAGAGTTTGGATGAATTTCAAGAGAAGTATTCAAAATGAAAAAAAATAAAACTGCATCTCCAAAGATCATGTACTATATGATCCTGTTTATATAGCAGTCTTGAAATGGCACAATTATATACTGGAAGAAGCAATTAGTGGGTGTCAGGTTAGGGGTGACAAGGGGAAGGGCTTAAATGTGTCTACACAGGGGTAACGTGAGGGAGATGAAAAACACACACAGACACACACACACAAAGAAAAAATATTGTGTGAAGACGAAAATGATCAGAGAGCTCATAAAACTTAGTTACTATCCAATCTCTATGGAGATAGGTTGTCATTAGGAAGGGGCTCACAGGGAACAACTGGCTTAATGACAAGGTGGGATCATTTTTATGCCATACCATAAACTATTCTTTTTGACTCACAGGGTAGAATAAGAATGCTTCCTTTCTTCTTTGCCAGCTGGTTATCATTAATATGCATTTCTTAGCACAAGCGACACTCTGCCTTTTAAACCCATTTCACTATTGTACATTTGGATTTTTCATCCCAGTTAAAAGACCAGAATAGGGGCAGTGTAGGCTGCTTTATACTGTCCTGCAAACCCTCCCTCTCTTCTCTCACCCAATAAAAAGAAAATGTAGGAGTAAAATATCTGGCATGCATCATTGTGGTTTGGCTGTGATGTATCTTTATTTTATTCTTATGTTTTAAACATGAAATCCTGAATAAAAGGAACGGTCCATCTAGTGATGTGAAGTATCAACACTTAGCATCAGCATTACTTAACTGTATTGAATCTAGCCACTCATCCTGTGTGCAGTGTGCTTTCCACTTATGCTGAGTGATTGGAAAATAAAACTGACTTACTATAATTTTATTCCCTATGTATTTATATGAGTAAGGATATGTTGCTTAAATATGGTTTCAAAGAGCTTTAGCAGTAAGCCCAACTTTGCCCTCGTTCCTCATGGAAGTAACTTTTATTTTGAAGCTATAGTTGGTAGAGAATGAAAAGACCGTTTATTTCGAACCCAGTATGTGTTGACTACTTCATATACATCATTTCATTACTACTTAAACTCATTAGGTTAGGTATTATCTCCCTTTGCAGATGATGAAATTGAACTGCAGAGAGATAAGGTACACAAGGTCAGCTACGGAGAGTGAAGAGGGGATTTCAGTGCAGGTGCCTGACTGTAGCCCCGTTGTTGACCTGCAGCTGGTACCTTACATTTGCTCTTTGAAGTCCTCACGTAGGTATTCTGGAAAAGCGAATAACTGCTTGGCCAGGACTGATGCGTTTCCCAGGATGCAGTACTTTCAGTACTAAAACTGAAAAAGTCCTGGGGAAATCAGTGTCATTATTCTCCCTAGACTTGGAGTTTGAAACCAAATTATTCCCCTGGCTTCTAAACACAAACAATTATTCAGCCAGTTAAAAGAATATTAAGATTTCACCTGGCTTCCCTGATGGCACCTTGAATACTGTCTACTAGCCACAGCTACTTTTACTTTATTTTTTCCAACTAACTCACACCTGAGTGCATGATTCTTTGAGAACAGGAACAAAAACATTTTCCTCATTATACACAAAGCCACTGATAAGAGCATCTCTCTCTGTCTCTCTCTCTCTCTCTCTGTCTCTCTTTCTCTCTGTCTCTCCAGGCTCCTCCTCCTATATTGGTGAAGACTTTTGTTTTTTCTTGTCTTTTTCTGTGAAGATATATGTTTATATGCAGTATTTCAAATATAAATGAAGTCCTGTATATATTAGTAATATCTATGGTTCACCACCATTAGTTTTGAATTTATTTTAAACTACTGTAGTGATAACTGTTGATGATGCTCTATCTGCCACAGATTCTAACAAGAATAACATTTATTAGGTTGTGGCTCCTCTCTGTTTTGATATATGGTTGCACCATAATAGTATTTTGAATGGCTAAGTCCTGCCTTCTTGTTTTGAATGCAAACTATAATGTTCTAAAAGTACTAATTGAGTTCCTTCCCCATATCATGCAAAAGGTAATAAAACATTTACAGACATAAAACTATTCTTTATGTCACCCAGAACATTAGAAACCTTAATACAAACCTGCAACTTCACAAAGGCCATTTTATGAACTTGTTTCTTTTATTTTCCTCTATAAAATAATGTTTCTTGTTTTATTGTTGTTGAAAATTCTCATATGATATTAAGAAGAATTTTATATGTCAAAGAAGAATAAAGACTTGGGCCATGGTCAGTTTAGTCTCTTTGTCATAGAAATAATCCACAAGAAAGCTTGCTATTTAAAAAGCTTTCTGGATTTTTGATTTGTGGAAGTTTTGTTTATTATGATGAGCTTTTATTTAATTTTTAATGGCACAGTACAGATATCAGTGATATGAATCCACTTGGTTAACATTAAATTGGAGTAAGGTCAATTATTTGCTATATCCAATCTGTCAGATTGTTGTTTACATTCAGTAATGACAATAAAATTACTATATGACTTTTATTACATGAAAGCAAAAGCTTTTTACCCCAGGTGTTTGTTGTAGAAAACAAAAGCATAAATATTTGAGACATAAAAAAAGATGTCATTCAATGATTCATGTTTATAGACCACTCTAATTAGGGATTAAAAGCAAGGGTCTCCTCTCCAACACCTCCAAAATATTTTTTTTATTTTGCTCATAATATTGAGTAAAAATGTGTCTGATGTTTTTCTGACCTAAGGGGATAATTGAAAGGTAGTTCAGGGAAACAAGCTGATGGCTGGAGCAGATGCAAAGTAAGTGAGAACATCTGTATTTACTTCCAGTATCTTTAGAGTCTTTCATAGAACTGAATGGCAGGGCAGAACATCAGGGACAGTAGATATGAACAGTTGTCAACATCCAGTAGAGCAAAATGTCAACCAAGTATGTTATCTGAGATCTCCAATTGGCAAGATCAGTTTTCACTTTTAATTAAAAAGAGAAAACCCAACCTTCTCAATGAGGAACTTTTGCAAAGAAAAATACACTGTTAGCGAAATGGATCTTAATTGCCTTTGCCCACAGTGCCTGTTATAATGGGGGAGAGGTTATGCTAAATCTTCTGAGTGAACTACTTTTACATATATGTGTATATATATCATATAAAATATATATCATGTTTATAAAATATATGCTTATATATTTAAATTAAATCATAAGAACAAAGTGATTTTGTTTAATGTAGCTCTGCCTCAGCATAGTTTCAAGATTGACTACAATGGGTGATGCAACCAAAGGTGTAATAGGGATTGTAGCTACCTTGATCAATAATACTGGGCAATCAGGTCACTGCTTTGTTCTGTATGGTATATGTTTGTATTGAAGAGCCTTGGAAAGGACAGGGTATAACCACAGCTATTTGACAGCAATGTATAGGGACAAAAAGGTTTTTCCTTCCTTCTTGGCTTAGAAGGACTCATTGTTGCCTTTGGCTCAGTCTGAAAGAAAGAATATCCATGGGTCCTATTTTAAATATATTGCAAAGTATACATGGAACCCCTTTGTTTTTTGGAGTTTTGGTGAGAGCTGTCATTTGCCTTGTAGGGACACCATAGTCTCCTAATACTGATTTGCAATTTTTGTTTGTTTTTTGATCAGTAGCCTTACCTGAGTGATCTGTTGCATATTTGTATCATGTAGCTAATAAGCTTACATAATAGAAGGAGAGTCACCCTGCCCCTTGGTGACTGAGATAAGGCTACCTTGGCCTCTAGATCCACAGGCCTGGGTAGGTCAAGGCCCGCCCCATAGCTTCCAAAACTTACTACTTCTTGCTTTCTCTTTGTCTCCAATTCTGAGACATTGTGGACTGCTCAATTACACCCAATATATTACTAATATATTAAATTTTACTCTCCATTATCTCCCAAATATCAGATCCCACAGAATTTTGAAGATTTACAGTGGCAGTGGGGAAGAATCATCATATGCTACAGGAATAGTCTTCCACAGTTTCGAAAATTCAATTTGCTTCCATCCCAACACTTCCAAAAACATGGCTGTTGACAGAGACCCTCTTTGACCCCTCTGAGCAATCTGGAGCACCTCTCCTGCATATCACTAAGCCAAGTGTTCTGGAATTTTGGAGAATACATTTTCTCCATAATAAATTAACAATGTCCCTTAATAAAACTGAACTCATATACATTACATGAAAAAGTATAGCTTCATATAATGAAGGTGGTCATCTTGATAGACTTGTGTAAACAAGGTCCTGAAGAGAACTCCTAAATCTTTTTCCATGTACTTTTTGTTTTGGTTAATTAGATGAAAGACAGAATTTATTGGGAAGATAGTGCTGTCATTGCAATTCAGTGGCCTTGGAAAGGTCGCGTGGAATATAAACAAGGCCTACAAGGGCAAAGAGGCAAAACCTTTGAAGATGAAAATCTTATGACAACCTCAAAGGACACAGAACTGAATGTTAAGGAAGAAGGCACAAGGCATCCGGGGCAAGAGCCAGCGACCTCACTAGGTTAAATTTGATTATTATTTATAGGTACTAATATATTCTGTTTTAAAATAGTGTGCAATGCATCTGAAAGTTGAAGAATGAAACTGAGTTATTTTTTGACAGAAAGAAACTAATTTATGAAAAACATTGGTCACTAAATTTAAAATATTGCAATATCCAAACACTTTCAATGTAAAGATATTTTAAAAATTAAAAGCACTGTCTCTAAAAAGTGGATATAGAAGGATGTTATTAGCTGACATTGTAGAAAAGTACTTACAGATGCTCTTTTTATGTGCAGATAGAGGGATGGCCCGAGGACACCAGGCCTGAAAGAGGACGGTAAATGTTTAGAGAACAGAACCTACATTTTGAGTTTTTTATTATTTGTAGAAAGCCAATTGCAGTATATTTGCCATTTTATTTAATTACAATTTTTTGACTAAACTCTTGCCAGTCTATTTCTTCTTATATTGCTTCATGTTGGATTTTTAAACCAGGGGCTATATCCATTTAGTTTCAACATTCACTCAAATAGAGTGCCCCTATTTTCAAGGAAATGTCTTTCTTGAAGTTGTCCTAAATTATATCACTTTTGAATCATTTGAATTCTCAATTCCATTTTGACTATATAGAATTTTCTCCAACTGCTCTCCATACTGGCTTAATATGCAGATGCTTGTCTGTTCAGGCCAGTCTCTCAGGAGGAGACTCTAACTCCTAATATAGCAGACCAAACACAGGACACCACAGGACGAGATGCTGCCATCGTTGGGGGCCTACTTCACAAGGGAGTTCAAATAGGAAGGAGAGAGAGAGAGAGAGAATCCTGTTCTTGGTTTTTGTCTTAGGGTAGATCTAGTAGGTGAAGCATAAGAAGCAAGGGGAGGGGGTAAAGTGTAAAGGGGATCAAATACATGGTGATGGGAGAAGATTTGACTGGGTGGTAGGCCCACAGTGTAACATACAGGTAGTATATCATGGAGTTGCACGTTTGAAACCTATATAATTTTATTAACCAATGTCACCCCAGTTAATTTAATTTAAACAAAAGAAAAAGAAAAAGGAGCAACTTCAGTTTTCTTCTGCTTCAATTCCTTGATTGAGCACCACGTTCTCTGCAGCAGGAGGAAACATCACTGCAGGTTGGCCCTAAGGCCAGAGGAAAAAACCCACGGAAGCCCCGAAATTAAAATAATCGAATTGCTGTGTTCAAATGTTCACTGTGTCTATCTCCTTTGTCTTGCCTCCCACACTGAAACAGGGTTCAGCAAAGCCTCAAAGAGTGGCAGTCAATAATGCGTTAGCAATAGCTCTCTCTGACTCACATTGGGCGTTCTCTTTGTAGACCTCTAATTTAATAAATGATTCACCCTGACTCTGCTGAACTGATGAGCCCCATGGGGTATTACAGCTGAGAAGTAGGCAGACTGAGATCTTTCTAATGGCTAAAAAACATTGGAAGAACTTTCTGGAAGGGTTTGCTGAAAACAACTTTTCACCACATAGAGTCACAATCTTTTAAAACAGACCTCTACTTCTACCTTAGTATTATACTTTACTGAAATTGCTTGCTTAATTATCTGAAAGTTTTCTGAGATCAAGAAATATGTCTATCTTTCTAGTCTATTGTCAAAGCTTTGTACAGTGAGTCCTTAGCCGTTAGCACGCTCTATGTATCTATTTGCATATCATCTCCATCTATGCTTACACTCATACCTATATTAACTGAGCACTTACTCCATTCCAGACATTGTTCTGCATCATGCATATTCAGGTTTTTTTTTTAATCTCTGTACATCCCTGTGTAGTAGTATTACTTCACAGAAATTAGGCACTTTTCCCAAAGACACAAGTTTGTGCTTGAACTATAATTCAAGTCACATTCTATCTGGATTCAAAGCTATTGTACATCAAATTCTGCACAGTTCAAAAGTATATTTACTCTTTTTTGTACTGTAAGGATATTTGCTCATTATATTTATTGGTAAAAGATGACATTTCAGAAAGCTTTAATGAAAGCTTGTGCTCTCAATTCATTTTTCTAGGAGTAAAACACTTGCAAATATAATAATATAAATGTGAATGGCTACTATTCAACATTCTTAGACACTAGTCTCAGCTGTGAGGACTGGCTAATTTATCAACTATCTGAGAGGTCGAGAGACCAGGGCTAAAACATGAGGAGGCAACAGCCCCAGAGACGAACCACTTGACGTTGCCCCCACTCTGACACCATAGAGCTCAGGCGGTTGTGGCTTTCCTAGCAACACACACACACACACACACGCACACACACACACATTCTACAAGACTTTTCTTTACGGAAACAGAAGGAGTTGATTGGAGAAAGCTATTGCCACTGAAGCAGATACCAGAACTTTAGAGATAAATGCAGTATTTTGATGAACCCTTTCCCAAAAACGGGTATGCCCACACACTGCTTATCCCACAAAGGGACTGCTGAACAGAAACATGGACTTTTCAGTTTCCTGGGACAAGCTTAGCTAAGGACATTCACACAGCTACACAGGTGTGGCTACCCAGAAGTCTGTTATTAAACATGAATTGAAAACCAAAGCTAGCCAAACTAGGAAGCAACTTGAAACATGAAAGAGAGGAAATAAGAGAAATAAAATGGTGTATTTTATTATGGGGTGGGAAGGAAAGCCCTAGATAGTGTTTGGGAAGAGAATATTAAATAAAACATGTTGAATTTATACCAAAGGATGAGAGACTAAGAAAGAGGGATTGAAAACAAGAAAGAGCTTTGGATGAAAAGATGAACATAATTGATAATAAATACAATTTACCTGGTGAGTGACTGTGTGTTGTATGTGTATGTAGAAACTAAATATTTGAAAAATCGTCATTTTACAATGATGAGGAACCACACTGATTTTACTATTTGAATAGTAGAGTATCATTCAAAAAGGCATTTAAAGGTCTTGTTTGTTTGTTTTGAAAATTAGACCAAAACTTTAATTTTATATATTGTCCATGTTTCCTGAATCCAGAGCTCTTCTACTCATCTCTGAGTGCTGGGTAACTCACTTGGACGTGTTAAGAAATAGTGCATCGTAGACAATATTGTTATTTGGCAAACATAGCTAAGTGACATTAGTCATTTACATCGTTATCCTATTTAAAAACATCTCTATTTGTGTCACCTAGCCATTCAAAACTCTTGGCTCAAATTTTTCACAGACCTAGAGAGAATAAAGAAAAATTGAACTGTATCCCTTACCTGATAAAAACTCTTCAATGGCTTCTTTTTGCCCCTAATAACCCTGCGAACTGGCGCTATCACATTTTGTGATGTTGAGTACTGTTTTAATTTTGGAATGAAAAATAATCAATTACTTTAAAAAATAGTTGATTTGTATGCATCAGGACTCTTTGTAACTGACTGCACCTTCCTCAGCTCTACCCCCTCACTTTTACGTAAACTGATACTTAAAATGTTTCACCTAGAAAAGTAAAGAATTAAAAAGGCCAGGTAAATGACTATCTTTGTTACTGACTCTACCCTACTCTGTTCGACTATTAAGGGTTGGAGTGCCCTGGTTACATCACAGAGTAGATGAGAAATGCCGAGCTGAGAAGTGTTCATTTTTGATGCTTTGAAATGGGTGGAGCAAGGGGCAAGAATCCAGGAGAGAGAAACTTAATGTTGTGAGTGAAGGAGAAAGAAAATAAAGATACAACCTCTGGCAACTTCATAATCTTCAACTATCCAGCTAAAACCCTCATTCTACCATTTAGAATAATCTTTATAGCAGCTTCGCACACGTGCTACACAGATTGCTGGCCCTCACAGTATACAACAAAGAGGCATCTCGTTTTTTTTAAACAGTGAAACGATATGATAAAATAATGCTAATAGAAGATTTTTTAATGTGTAAACGAGACAGGGATGAGGTGATGGTGAGATTCATAACAAGGAGTTACAATAGTCAGGATAATTAGGTCTTGGATAAGAACGGTTTGGGGGAAATACTGTACTATAAACATCATTAAGCCTTAACCTCACATAATTGCTAGAAATAGGATAGTATTTTCTTTCACTGCTTTTCTGCCTCTAAAGTTATCATACTTCTAAACTGAATAACAACATTTAAAATTTTTCTCTCCTAAAATTTGGTCTGAGAAAACTATCCAGGCATGTTTAAAAAGATTATTGTACCTTGTCAAAATTCAGTAGATGAGATTAAAATTTGTAGCTTCTTTTATGTTTTTCTGAGATTTTAAACCTCTTGATTTTCTATTAAGAAAATAATCTTAAAATAGACTTACCTTATATGTGTGATAAAAATTATATCCAGTATTTTTATCTAATGTGAGTAATACTTACTTTTAAGTTTGAACACTTTAATATTCTTTAATACATCATTTCCCCCCAAACACTGTTTTTCTTCTGCTGCAGTTTTTCATTTAGTGACTTAATATAATTTGTGAGTAAAAGAAATGTACCGAAGCTGACAGTTGATTGGCTTAGTTTTCACTCAGGGCATACCACTCCCGGCTCCCTGGTGGTGTGGCAGACTAGGCTTGAAATGAAGTTTTACAGTGGAAAAGCTGACAGAGCATTAATTGAACTGTACATGTGAATTAATTGAAGTTGGTTTATTTATTGGGATAAATTACTTTCAAGTACACTCAGAACTATTGTCCCTCAGACTGATCATCAACTCTTCCTTTTATTCTATTATGATTGGTATAATTAATTCTGTGTCAGCTGTGTGTGAGAATTTATTCTAACCATCAACTATGATGTTATGTGTGTGAAAATGAGTATCATGGAGTGTGACACATAGTAAATGTTCTCTCCTTTATCATTCTCACATGAGTTGTTTCTAAAACATCCTCAGTGGCGACCTAGCTTCTTATGAATAAATCCAACACAGAAACATCTTATTTCATTATTAAACTCTCTCATTGCTAAAGAATTCTTCCTTTTTTGAAGCCCATATCTGATTCTGTCGTTTCCAACGGATTTAGTTTTCTTGTATTGAGAAACTCAAGTGAAATATTTGATATAATATATTCTTTTAGTTTTGTCTTTTTCTAAACTAAATAATACTAGTTCCTTTACATTATCCTCATAATACAATTCAGATCTCATACCATCTTATAAGGTATGGTCATAAAATGTTAAGCTAGAACTGGGTGATAACTACATACTGCATTTCTCACTAATTCCTTAATTCATAGGATGTTTCCCACTGTGGCAAAATGTGACTTTATAATCTCTCTTACAGCATTGTCTCTATACCATACAAGGTGGGGCAAAAGTATGTCTACAGTTATTTGTATGAAAAATAATGCAATAATTAAAAATAATAATAAAAGAATAAACTGTGTTTTGTGTATTCACAACTGTAAACCTACTTTTGCCACACCCTGTATATATAGCTCCACATATGGGAATATATTTTTCATAATAATTAATATTAAAAATCATCTTCCATTGAATAATTAGTTTTCTGACTCAGTGATCATATTTAGGGTTAGACTTTCATGACCCCAAATTCCATCATCGTGTGTTCATTTGAAATTTTTTTAGGTGCAATCATAATATGGTTCTAACTTTTCTCTCTCCCCAATGGTTAACAACTTGTCCTAACATGATTTTTCAGATACTATATATTTTCTTATGAAGTGCAAATGCTATTTTTATTAAACATTAATAACAACATTATTTTTAAATGGTAGTCTCTTGTCTGATTAAGTGAGACACTGATTTGGTGTGGTTAGTATTGGTTTTTGTTAGGCATTTTGGGTCTTCTGGATGACTGTGTTTAATGGTGACACAGTCACTTGAAATCATAATGCGTTTGTTAAATATGATGAATTATGTCTGTGTCAGTCTCTGCTGTTTATAGTACTAGGATGGAAAGATGCTGGTTTGTTTTTTGACGGACCTAAAGGGCAATTTAAAAATTTATGCAGTATACAGACATAAAATGGGTATTCCAGGTTCATTATACAGAGTCTCTGAATCACATTTTGAAGCTCAGTTGTAATTTGACAGTAGTTTCATCAAACATTGGGACCCCACAATATGTGACTAGCATGTCAAGCAAGTGGTCTAAAAACTGTCTCTTTCACTGAATTCCTTATAATTTTCCATAAAGAATTTTTTTTATATACTGACTTTCCATGGGAGTAATTTTGGTTAAAAAAAATTAGGAGGAAAGGAAGGAAAGGAGGGAAAGAAAGGAGGGAGGGAGGGTAGGAAAATATGAAAAGGAAAATGATTCACCAAATTCTACGCTATTATTGTACATGTAGAGCCCACTATAGTAGGTTAAGGGACTACACAACTCAATTAGGCACCCTTTTTGGAAACTATGTTACAACAAAGAAATGTCAAACTTCCACTTAAGGGTTTTCAACTCCAGAGAAGTGAGGCTTTGACAACAGTTATTATTTTACTATATTCATGAATTCTAAGTATATAAATATTTTTATTCTTGACATTATGCTCTTTAAGTTTTCAAAGGTGAAAATATAAGTTTGTACGTTAACACCTTCTTTCATCTCTTTTTCTTCTCACTTATCTTTTCACGTATCGTGAACAAGACACCAAGTCATGTGATGCTTTTATAATTATTATAGCTTTTCACATGCTATTCTAGAAAATAAAATATTTAGTTTTTTTTTCTTGGTTGAATATGTAAACACATCGAGTATACATAATTTGAGATGAGGTTATATCTTTTTGAAAATTTAATAATCCCTTTTCTCTGAATCTATGAATCAAATATATGAGCCAACAACCTCAATACAGGTAAATAAATTGATTTTAAAAAGGTTGTATTTCTTGTGTTTTATCTTCTAAAACTGTTAGAGTCACAATAACCTTTGCTGTACTCACTGTCAAATAATTTATTGATAAATTCATCTTTTTACTTATCCCCATAATACAGAAAAATGCAGCATCGTTTATTTTCACAAATGTGGTGTTTAGTCTGAAAATCACAAGAAAAATACTACTAAGGTGCAAACAAATCCCAGTTTGCCTGGGACCACTCCTGTTGTCCTGGAATAACTATTAACAGCATCTCCTTTTACTCTCCAAGTGGCTTGGTTTATGATAATAATTATATGGTCACCTTACTGAGGACCCGTTCTTTTGATTTTAAACTCAAACAGTTTTTAAAAGGACACCTCGATGGATTACACAAGAAGTTCTTTTCCAGACATCTATAAACACTTGGCGGTTGCAAAGATACAGAGAGGGAAGCTGACCTCGGTCATTCCAGAAACCAACAAGATTGTGATTGCTGGCAAGGTGAAACCTTTAGTTGCAATACTAGCTTTAATCACAGGTTTTCTGGAAATCAAATCAACCTTTGGAAGTTTATTTAGCCAACAAAAATCACTTAACCATTCAAAGGGTGCTTCTGCTAATGGAAATGATAAATGGAGTTTTACCGTAAGAAGGGCAACAACGGTGCTTTTGCCTCTGACAAAAAGAAGCTGAGTTTAACTCCACATCAGCCCATTAAGGAATCTCTTATAAGAGCAAGTTCTTTAAAAGTGTTGGGCTTATTTCATTATCCAAAAGAGTTGGTCCAAATTAGAAGTTTCAAATGTTGGTCTGCTAACCACCACTGGTCAGCATGTAGCATTCACTAGTCTGTGACATAATGCAAAAAATAGTTTTTTATGAAGTTAAATTTATTCAACATAAGCATTTTTATTTTACTGTGAGATTATATAGTTAATATATGTTGATGCAGAAATAGTATTAGGCCGTTGGTAAAATTTTTCATTTCATTCACATAATGGATGCATTTTATTAAATCTATATTTCATGTGCTAATCCAAGGGAATAATTGTGCAAAAGAGAAATATACTAAGATGGTAGGCATTATGCTTAAATGATGTTAATTACTCCATTACAATGGATGAGCATCAGCTTTCAAGTCTTTATATTTTGAACTATGTCTTCTCATTGACTCTACTTACCTTTAATAAGAACTGATTACACAAAGGAAAATACAAGAATATTATGTCCAAAACAGAAGACTTTTAGTATTTCATAGGCCTAATTATACATTAGGATTTGTGGAAATTCGATGAGTAAAAACTGTAACAGAAGTGAACTGCTATTGCTTAAACTCTACCTTACAGTAGAGAAAAGAAGAAAGAAAACAAATGTGTTATTCCATTGGGAAAGACATTTCTTTTTGTGAGTGCCAGGTGTGCTTTTTAAACTCAAAGCAAAATTTCATAGGATGGGCTTCCTTTTATCCTGTTGATTGTTCTTGGAATAAACAGAGCAGCACTACGGGAGACCATCACACAGGCTTTAAAGAAAAAGATGAGAGAGTGAGAAAAAAAGGAGAAAAGCTTTTATAATATTAGAGGAAACCACTTCAATTCTCAGGCAGGCATAAAAAACATTGAAAGCAAGCAAAGATATACTATGAGTTCTATTAATAGTAAATTTAATATATAAAGATGGGAGAAATGCCCAGGAGAATTAATATATTATGAACATTATCATTAAATCTACTTAAATTCTTGAAGCTAATTACTAGTTTAGCATCCTTTTTGAAAATAATGTAAAGACGTGATGGTTGATCATCCTTTTGTCTGAGAAAAAATGCTGACAAACAGAACAAACCATTTAAATACAAAAAACTTGGAAAGTCAAATCAATTTTGTTTGCTAAACTATGAATTAATAAATATTTGCTGGCTACCCACTGTACTCAGGTTGCGGGTCAACTGCAAAGTCATTATTTTGGGTATTCGTCTAAAGAATGTTACTATCTACTGGCAAACTAAGAAGTAGTAGTGAACACTATTAAGATATCATATCATTAGGATAAGGTCAATGTTGTAGATTTTAAATGGAATAAATCTAGAGATTAATAGTTCACTAAGGGCACTTATTCATTAGAAAAAACTGCATGGCAGAAGTGAGCTTTGAACTGAGTTATAAAAAAAGGATTTGGATAGATTTGGGGCTGAGGAAAGACATCTAAGCAAGACAAAAAGCACAAAGTGAATCCAAGGAACTGGGTATGAGAATAACGGGCAACAGGAGATTGTAAGGAAAGTAGCCTCATTTGAATAATTAATGCTAATCTCTAGAATCATATAGATGTTAAGAGCTAATGCTCCCAAACATTCTCACCCATGAATCATTCTCAATTTGTAGCCAATTTTGAGTTTGTCTTTCATATCTTTCCATTGCCTTTATGAGTATATATACTATATCTCAGATGTTTATACACATCATTTTATTATACTCTGTTTCATAACTATATTAAATATGATTACTAATACATAATAGTTATATGTTCTTGTATTTTATCTTGTGCCTTTTAACAGCTACTCAATATCCTTTTTTACAGATGTTTCCCAACAATCAACCTGTACTCCAGTGATAAACATTTAGGTGTTTCTGAGGTTTTGCCAATACTGACAATGTTAGCACGAATACAAAAAGTGCACCTGTGTACATAGAGGCGACTGTGTGAGTATAATCTTAGAAGTGGATTTGATAAATCAAGGCAATTTCCATATTAAAGTGTGATAGATATTGTCAGTTGTCCTCTATACTGTTCCAATTCTTAATCAACAGTGTTGGAGAGGCATGCATGTAAAGAGTTTCAGAAATTAAAAATGCATTGTTGAGATAAAAGCTAGAATAAGTAGCTGGAAGACTGGTAGGAAAATCTTTTGATTCTCTTCATTAATGCAGACCCGTGCAATTATAGGGCATCTTTGAGATGCAAGCCTGAAATAAGCAACCATCTATGATAGCCATACTGATATTTCTGGAAACATTTTTCTTTAAGTTCATAAAGTTATTTTTGACATAGAAGTAATTGTTAACCAAAACTGGGCAGAGAGCGGGTTCCTGGATCCGGTGGTGGCCCTATAGGTATCCACCACTGTGACTCTGCTTGTGAATGACTAATTTTTAAAGAGGAACTGAATCAGCAGGGCCATTTCACACATGGGGACCAGGCTCATGACAGAGACAAAACATTTGTTTCTCATGCAATTTTTACCCATTATCCTGGCTCAAGACCCTGGCCTCTCAGTTTGCTTTGTTCAGTTGCATAATGATTTTTCCACTTTACATTGTTAAAGGAGTTCTCTAAAATGTTTAAGTGGGAAGCAAGAGTATCTGTCCTCTCATCCTGAGGCGAAGGAATTTTTGGTTTGCATAGTTTGAAGCTAAATAAATAAAACTAGCAATTAAAAAATCATTATGGAATCCTCCATAAGAAAGGAAGAAGGTACAGAAAATAAAAGACTATTTTAGGTAGTATCTGCCTTTTACTTTGAACTTCAAAGAAATATTATTTCTGCCAGTGAAAATAAGAAATTGATATTAGACAACAAGGAGAAATGAAATAAAGATTGGAGAGAGGTAAATAGAAATTAAAATTAATCCAAAAATGCAGTAAAGGAAGAATGCCTTATAAGTTACAAAATAATTATAATTTTTAAAATGTATTCAAAACAGAGGAAGTTGGATAGCAAGTGGTTTTAGGATATCCAGTTTACAGGGCTACCGATTAATCTACCAAAAACTGATTTGTTAAAAGGACAGAACCACTTAGTTAAACCAATTTCTTCTTAACAATTAAACAGGAAGAAAATTCATAAATATGTCAAGATTTCTTTTCCAGACGAGAAAAATGTTAGCCTTGACAGAACATCAAAACTGGTTTTGTGAAGGTGAATTAATGCAGGTCAAGTGCATCTGAGATCCCTCAGTGAAAGGAATAATGAAACTGCCAAGTACAACTCATTCTTTATTCTTATTTTTTGAGAGATTCTCAGATCTAACAAAAAATAAAATAAAATAATTGCAACTGTTGACTAATAGGTTTAAATGGATTATTCTTGATGGTTATCAAGATTTATTCATTACAAAAAACAGCTACATGTTCTGACAGTTTAGGGTGTTTTTACTCAATTTTACTTTACCAAATTGTCAAGGAAAACAAATCACTTATTGTTCTACTTGTTTTTGTCTTTTTAAAATTATTACTAAAGATGTTTGTTTAAAGATGTTTGAATAAACGTAGTAACTTTATAGTTTTTCTCCCTTTTAGTAAATCTAGCTAAGGCCTATTGGCCTAAGAAACAGCGATATTGTAAGAAAGACATTCCATAGTGACCACAGGCTAACCTGAAAGCTTAAACATGTGACTGAACTGTTTTCTCTGTCTTCCTTTCCCTCCCCTCCCCTTTCTTCCCTTCCCTTCCTTTTCCTTCCCTCCCCTTCCTTCCCTTCCCCTTTCCTCTCCTACCTTCCCCTTCCCTTCCCTTCCCTTCCCTTCTCCCCTCTTTTGTTTTGCTAAGGTTATTTTAATTAATAATCTAAGCCAAGCATAATGAACCCTTAAAAATAAAATTGTGTTAAGCTTCTGTGGCTCAGTGGATTGAGTGCAGGCCTGGGAACCAAAGGATCACTGGTTCGATTCCCAGTCAGGGCACATGACTGGGTTGCGGGCCAGGCCCCTAATAGGGGATGTGTGAGAGACAACCATACATTGATGTTTCTCTCCCTCTCTTTCTCCCTCCCTTCCCTTCTATATGAAAATAAATATAAACTTAAAAAAATTGTATTAACTTCTATAAATATAGAGGAATAGATAGTATGAGAAAAATGATAATTTAGGGTCTACTTAGGCAACAAAAATTTGGTTTATTATAATTATAAGAAGAATCTTTGAGTATGAGACTTTAAATTTCATTGGCAAATCCATTGTCAAAGCCAATCAGCTATAATTGAATCGATTTGTTTCTGGACTTTGATTCCATTTCATTGGTCTACATGTCTATCTTTGTGCTGGTGTTACATTGTTCTGATTACTTTAGTTTTGTAGTCAGTTTAGAAATGGAGAAGTATATGACTTCCAAGTTGTTCTTTTCAGTATAATTTTGGTTATTCATGACTCTGCAAATTCCATACGAACTTAAGGACTGGCTTTTTCATTTCTGCAGAAGAAAAGGCTATTGAAATTTTTGTAGGGATTTTATTTAATATGTTGGTTGCTTTAGGAGTATTGCCATGTAAAAAGTATTAGGTCTTTATTACATGAATAATGCATGTCTTTGCATTTACTTAGATATTATTTAATTTCTTTCAAAAATATTTTGTAATTTTAAATTTACAAGTCTTTCAGTTCCTTGGTTGAGGTAATTACTAGGCATTTTATTCTTCTGAATCCTTTTGTAAATAGACTCATATTTATTAATATTTTTGGATTGTTAATTTTTGATGCATAGGATCACAATTGCTTTTTGTGTGTCAATCTTATAACTTGCACATTTTCTGGATTTATTAACTCTAATAGTCTTGATATGTATTATTACTTTTATATATAGGATCATGTTATCTGTGAATAGAAATTGCTTTATTTCTTTTCCAGTTTGTATGTCTTCTTCTTCTTTTTTTTTTTTTTTCCTGTGCTCTTGGTCTGTCCAGAACTTTCAGACAATGCTTTTTAGCAGTGGTGTAGGAGGGTATCCTTGTTTGTTCTGTGTTATTTGAAATAGCATGTAGATTTTACCCCCCCCTTGTATTTATCCATGTGTTGCATTACATTGATTGACATTCTTATATTGAACTGGCCTTACTTTTACTGTGATAAATGCCACTGGTTTATGATGTTATAATACTTATAATATGCCATTTAATATTTTGCTAGTATTTTAATGAGAATTTTTGTATTAATGTACATAAGGGATATTGATTTTTCTCAGAAATTAGTTCCTTAATTCTTTAAAGTAAATTCTAAGGAGTGCTCAAAATTATGAGAATACTAGCAACGACATTGAAAAATTTTCAAAGAATATGAAGAGTTTACACAAAATAAAATAAAAATAAATTACTGATATAATTTTCTATTGATCCTTAATTATAACAAAAGAGATAAAAATTCAGCCTTTACCAAGATATCACTTTTTCAACCATCATACTGACATACTCTTTAAATTGAAAGTCTTTATTGATAAAATGAGGGGAGTGACTATAACAGACATTCTTATTTATTGGTAATGTTGATATAAATTGTTAAAACTCCCATAGAAAGCAATTGATAATTTTTATCAAAATTGAAATGAATAAACCCTGTGGCCAACAATGTTATGTCTATGCATTTATCTGCAAATATTTAAGAACACAAATACAAATTATGTGTGCATAATTTTACTCACTATTCATAATAGCAAAGATTAGTAACAATATAATGTATATTAATTCTTAATCAATAAAATATATTATATTGAATAACAGAATGCAGTGTTGTTATGAAATATATAGATCTAAGTTCTAAAGAGCAAAGAAAAGATGGTATATTATTATGCTAATCTTTGTGTAA